>JASANA010005789.1:0-147567 GCA_030248095.1 Ptycholaimellus sp. GST1_10 | reverse complement strand
AGAAGCCTGCATATGCGGGTGGTTCTCAGGGCGTTGGAAGGCGGCGAATGTTCTGGGCTAAGTTTCCCCGTTAGCGTCCTGTCGGCCGGCTTCGAAAATACGACTTGTCCTCTTCCCACAAAGTGCTAACAACAAGCCAACACTTATCTAAATTCTTGCCAAAATAAAAGCTGAACTTTGATCTCAGGATCATTGAGTTCCTCGCTCGTTGAAGGCATCTATTTCCATATATTCGTCAAAGTCCACCTGTCCATCCCCGTCCTTGTCCATCTCTGGGAACTTTCGCCGAGCCTTTAGTTATCAATATTCTTCATTTCTTCTACACCATCTGCTTTCCATTCTCAACCTCTTCCTCGTCCAGCTGTCGCAGGGAGCTGTAGATCCAGTCGGTGAGCTCTGATTTGTCCACAAACCCATCCTAAGCATCAACTATATTCTCAAGGGTAGGAAAGGGGGCAGAGAAATAGGGGAACATTATTTTTGTCCATGCGTGAGGCGAGTATGCGAAGGCGGCGCTGCGCCTCTTCCGGGGAGAGAGAGTCGAACTCGGCGGCGGCGTCCTTTGAGCCGAGGACAGCCTCGTGGTCCTTCTCCCCGTCATGCCCGCCCTTACCCTCATGCTCCTCCTTGAACCGTTGATGGGCGTCCTAAAGCCCGTCATCATACACCTTCATTCTTTCCTCCACAGCTGTTGAGCGGTGTAGCTCACCTGTAGGTCATCCACGTCCACAGACTTGGCTAGGGCCAGTGCCAGGAAGAGAAGAGACAGGAATAGTTGCATGATCCTTGCCTGCCGCTTCTAGGCACCTGAAAGAAGAAGAGAAATAGATGTAGGCATTCCTTTTATAGGCCGCTTATGCCGACGTGTAGGAAGGGGTGTTTGGAGAACTGGGCAAAAGGGGTGGTGGGAAGGGAAACGTGCGGCAGTCAGTTACCATTACAATCGCTGGGCACGCCAGGCACTGGCCTGGACTGAAGGAAGGTGGCTGAATGGAGGGAGAAGGAATGGTGGCGTAGGTATGCCCCAGATTTCTCCTTCACCCTACCCATCACACCTCACTATTACATGCCGCTGGGTTTTGGCCATCAAAGACCCAGGGTCTCTCTACCATCTTTCACTTTCCAAACCTTGCCAATAACATCGGCAGGTTTACATAACAACGTATTGAAAGTGGCATCACGGAGTTGCATAAAGGAGGTAATAAAAATCAGTCATTCTCCAAGGTGGCATCAAAATGAGATTGCTTTTTTTATCCCACTAACTTGGTTTTTTCAGTAGCTCAAGGAAAATGTCGATTTTTAATGCTAGCAGCGTTTTTCCCATATTTTGTAAAAAGCAGCATCAAGGTATTGAGTTTGATTCTTGCCATAATAAATGAGGAGGTATGAAATGAGATCTGAAATAGGGCATGGGTTTAGGTTCAGGTGGTTGTATCATCTGGATCGGCGGCGTCTGAAGTGGAGCCGCGATGGGAAGGCGGCTGGGTGGTGATGGAGGGCAGGACCAATGGGGGCAGTCGATTCGGTAGTCGCTCCACGGCAGCCCCGGGCAGAGCAGCCTCCGAACTGGCACCCTGCTGCAGCCGACTCACTCAGCTAGCTCTCCAAATGCACACAGAGCATGCCGGAAGGAGGATGGGCGGTACCAGCGGCATCTTCGTAGCCTGTCCGTAGGATGGCGGCCGGTCTTCCAGCGATGAGACTGGAAAACAACTGCTGCGTTTGTGAGCGTAAAGGGGAAGGATGAGGGCTGAGACCGTCTTCCGATTGGCCAGGGTGTTGGTGGTTGTGCTGATGGGACTGGATGGAGACCACGGGATCCCCGCGTCCGCCCGCTGGTCCGTATGTGTACATCACCTCAGCACTCCCTAGTCTCTTGGTGATTAAGCACAAGGAGGAAGGGGGAACGGTGGTCTGGTTGGGAATGGGGACGACGTTGGATCTGTTGTGGTGGCAGATGAAGCAGCGAATGCAGACCAGACAAGCGGAGCTGAGGCTGCCAAACGTTAAGCCTACGAGGATCCTAAAATGAGCTCAGTGAAAGTGGATGCTGATGGGCAAAAGCTGGGATAGAACCAGAAGTACCAAACGAGACAGCACTCATAAGCCTTGCCACAACATTCCCTTGGCCAAGAACAGCTGGAAATGACGACTTGTAAGGGTAAGTCCTTGTTTTCTTAACGAATCGGCTGACTCTAGGCGAGACTTGGTGAGCACTAAGTTGCCATTGCTGTCAACAACTTTTACTTCGCAGAAATAGGCAGCAGCAAAGGCTAGTATAGGAGGGAGGATGCATAAACTTCTCTGCATCCGTCTAGCTTGTTGTGAAGGAGTGTAGAAAAGGAATGAGGGAGAGGGAAGGGGCAGGGACGAGTCTTGGGCGTTGATCTGTGCCGCTGGTAGCCAAGCAATTGAAGTCAACAAACCTTGATGCACATTGCCTTTTGTCAGTTTAGAAAGGCCAGTTATCGCTCAAATAAGATTGATATGCCCATTCAAGAGAGACTATAACAGCCATAATTGAATAAGCAATTCAATACGAAATTCATTAACAATAGTTCGTAGCTGTTTGCAATTATTTCGAATTTTCGATTGAAGGTAAAACTGAAAATTCGCTTGAATACTGACAAAAAGAATTAATGCTCAATTTTTGCTTTAAAAACCCAGTTCATTAATACAAAATGACTGTTTCATTAGCAATTTTTTTGTATGCTATGAAGTCTAGTGGTAGGAAATGAGTGACATGAGTGATACTACAGTGCGAGTGAAGTGGCTTCCTACTTCAGTATAGTCTGTCAATTCATGCCCTTCGCCCATTTTCCAAGCATTTATTGCCAAAAGCAGAAGTAAGCTAGCGGTCAAACATGGGATGAATCAAACAAATGCATTGTTTTGGTTCTAAAGACTGGTGATGGTGATCGCTTCGCCGATGGCACGCCGAATGAGCCTGGGCGGTGTGTTGAACTTGGTCATAAGCTCTGCCAGTAGTGTCTGTGCAAAAGAGTCGCATGGTCTAGACTTTGCTGAGGTTAGAAGGGGAGAGGAGAACCGGGCTTTTGAGATGACGAGCTAGGGCCAGACGCAAAGCCTCTCGGCAATGCTCCAGGGCCTCCAGTTTCGTAGCGGCGGTGGGAGAGGCGGGGAGTTCGTATACGAGGAAGGCTCGAAGGCAATGCAATGAAGTGTGTTGGACTTGGTCATAAGCTCTGCCAGTAGTGTCTGTGCAAAAGAGTCGCATGGTCTAGACTTTGCTGAGGTTAGAAGGGGAGAGGAGAACCGGGCTTTTGAGATGACGAGCTAGGGCCAGACGCAAAGCCTCTCGGCAATGCTCCAGGGCCTCCAGTTTCGTAGCGGCGGTGGGAGAGGCGGGGAGTTCGTATACGAGGAAGGCTCGAAGGCAATGCAATGAAGTGTGTTGGACTTGGTCATAAGCTCTGCCAGTAGTGTCTGTGCAAAAGAGTCGCATGGTCTAGACTTTGCTGAGGTTAGAAGGGGAGAGGAGAACCGGGCTTTTGAGATGACGAGCTAGGGCCAGACGCAAAGCCTCTCGGCAATGCTCCAGGGCCTCCAGTTTCGTAGCGGCGGTGGGAGAGGCGGGGAGTTCGTATACGAGGAAGGCTCGAAGGCAATGCAATGAAGTGTGTTGGACTTGGTCATAAGCTCTGCCAGTAGTGTCTGTGCAAAAGAGTCGCATGGTCTAGACTTTGCTGAGGTTAGAAGGGGAGAGGAGAACCGGGCTTTTGAGATGACGAGCTAGGGCCAGACGCAAAGCCTCTCGGCAATGCTCCAGGGCCTCCAGTTTCGTAGCGGCGGTGGGAGAGGCGGGGAGTTCGTATACGAGGAAGGCTCGAAGGCAATGCAATGAAGTGTGTTGGACTTGGTCATAAGCTCTGCCAGTAGTGTCTGTGCAAAAGAGTCGCATGGTCTAGACTTTGCTGAGGTTAGAAGGGGAGAGGAGAACCGGGCTTTTGAGATGACGAGCTAGGGCCAGACGCAAAGCCTCTCGGCAATGCTCCAGGGCCTCCAGTTTCGTAGCGGCGGTGGGAGAGGCGGGGAGTTCGTATACGAGGAAGGCTCGAAGGCAATGCAATGAAGTGTGTTGGACTTGGTCATAAGCTCTGCCAGTAGTGTCTGTGCAAAAGAGTCGCATGGTCTAGACTTTGCTGAGGTTAGAAGGGGAGAGGAGAACCGGGCTTTTGAGATGACGAGGTAGGGCCAGACGCAAAGCCTCTCGGCAATGCTCCAGGGCCTCCAGTTTCGTAGCGGCGGTGGGAGAGGCGGGGAGTTCGTATACGAGGAAGGCTCGAAGGCAATGCAATGAAGTGTGTTGGACTTGGTCATAAGCTCTGCCAGTAGTGTCTGTGCAAAAGAGTCGCATGGTCTAGACTTTGCTGAGGTTAGAAGGGGAGAGGAGAACCGGGCTTTTGAGATGACGAGCTAGGGCCAGACGCAAAGCCTCTCGGCAATGCTCCAGGGCCTCCAGTTTCGTAGCGGCGGTGGGAGAGGCGGGGAGTTCGTATACGAGGAAGGCTCGAAGGCAATGCAATGAAGTGTGTTGGACTTGGTCATAAGCTCTGCCAGTAGTGTCTGTGCAAAAGAGTCGCATGGTCTAGACTTTGCTGAGGTTAGAAGGGGAGAGGAGAACCGGGCTTTTGAGATGACGAGGTAGGGCCAGACGCAAAGCCTCTCGGCAATGCTCCAGGGCCTCCAGTTTCGTAGCGGCGGTGGGAGAGGCGGGGAGTTCGTATACGAGGAAGGCTCGAAGGCAATGCAATGAAGTGTGTTGGACTTGGTCATAAGCTCTGCCAGTAGTGTCTGTGCAAAAGAGTCGCATGGTCTAGACTTTGCTGAGGTTAGAAGGGGAGAGGAGAACCGGGCTTTTGAGATGACGAGCTAGGGCCAGACGCAAAGCCTCTCGGCAATGCTCCAGGGCCTCCAGTTTCGTAGCGGCGGTGGGAGAGGCGGGGAGTTCGTATACGAGGAAGGCTCGAAGGCAATGCAATGAAGTGTGTTGGACTTGGTCATAAGCTCTGCCAGTAGTGTCTGTGCAAAAGAGTCGCATGGTCTAGACTTTGCTGAGGTTAGAAGGGGAGAGGAGAACCGGGCTTTTGAGATGACGAGCTAGGGCCAGACGCAAAGCCTCTCGGCAATGCTCCAGGGCCTCCAGTTTCGTAGCGGCGGTGGGAGAGGCGGGGAGTTCGTATACGAGGAAGGCTCGAAGGCAATGCAATGAAGTGTGTTGGACTTGGTCATAAGCTCTGCCAGTAGTGTCTGTGCAAAAGAGTCGCATGGTCTAGACTTTGCTGAGGTTAGAAGGGGAGAGGAGAACCGGGCTTTTGAGATGACGAGCTAGGGCCAGACGCAAAGCCTCTCGGCAATGCTCCAGGGCCTCCAGTTTCGTAGCGGCGGTGGGAGAGGCGGGGAGTTCGTATACGAGGAAGGCTCGAAGGCAATGCAATGAAGTGTGTTGGACTTGGTCATAAGCTCTGCCAGTAGTGTCTGTGCAAAAGAGTCGCATGGTCTAGACTTTGCTGAGGTTAGAAGGGGAGAGGAGAACCGGGCTTTTGAGATGACGAGCTAGGGCCAGACGCAAAGCCTCTCGGCAATGCTCCAGGGCCTCCAGTTTCGTAGCGGCGGTGGGAGAGGCGGGGAGTTCGTATACGAGGAAGGCTCGAAGGCAATGCAATGAAGTGTGTTGGACTTGGTCATAAGCTCTGCCAGTAGTGTCTGTGCAAAAGAGTCGCATGGTCTAGACTTTGCTGAGGTTAGAAGGGGAGAGGAGAACCGGGCTTTTGAGATGACGAGCTAGGGCCAGACGCAAAGCCTCTCGGCAATGCTCCAGGGCCTCCAGTTTCGTAGCGGCGGTGGGAGAGGCGGGGAGTTCGTATACGAGGAAGGCTCGAAGGCAATGCAATGAAGTGTGTTGGACTTGGTCATAAGCTCTGCCAGTAGTGTCTGTGCAAAAGAGTCGCATGGTCTAGACTTTGCTGAGGTTAGAAGGGGAGAGGAGAACCGGGCTTTTGAGATGACGAGCTAGGGCCAGACGCAAAGCCTCTCGGCAATGCTCCAGGGCCTCCAGTTTCGTAGCGGCGGTGGGAGAGGCGGGGAGTTCGTATACGAGGAAGGCTCGAAGGCAATGCAATGAAGTGTGTTGGACTTGGTCATAAGCTCTGCCAGTAGTGTCTGTGCAAAAGAGTCGCATGGTCTAGACTTTGCTGAGGTTAGAAGGGGAGAGGAGAACCGGGCTTTTGAGATGACGAGCTAGGGCCAGACGCAAAGCCTCTCGGCAATGCTCCAGGGCCTCCAGTTTCGTAGCGGCGGTGGGAGAGGCGGGGAGTTCGTATACGAGGAAGGCTCGAAGGCAATGCAATGAAGTGTGTTGGACTTGGTCATAAGCTCTGCCAGTAGTGTCTGTGCAAAAGAGTCGCATGGTCTAGACTTTGCTGAGGTTAGAAGGGGAGAGGAGAACCGGGCTTTTGAGATGACGAGCTAGGGCCAGACGCAAAGCCTCTCGGCAATGCTCCAGGGCCTCCAGTTTCGTAGCGGCGGTGGGAGAGGCGGGGAGTTCGTATACGAGGAAGGCTCGAAGGCAATGCAATGAAGTGTGTTGGACTTGGTCATAAGCTCTGCCAGTAGTGTCTGTGCAAAAGAGTCGCATGGTCTAGACTTTGCTGAGGTTAGAAGGGGAGAGGAGAACCGGGCTTTTGAGATGACGAGCTAGGGCCAGACGCAAAGCCTCTCGGCAATGCTCCAGGGCCTCCAGTTTCGTAGCGGCGGTGGGAGAGGCGGGGAGTTCGTATACGAGGAAGGCTCGAAGGCAATGCAATGAAGTGTGTTGGACTTGGTCATAAGCTCTGCCAGTAGTGTCTGTGCAAAAGAGTCGCATGGTCTAGACTTTGCTGAGGTTAGAAGGGGAGAGGAGAACCGGGCTTTTGAGATGACGAGGTAGGGCCAGACGCAAAGCCTCTCGGCAATGCTCCAGGGCCTCCAGTTTCGTAGCGGCGGTGGGAGAGGCGGGGAGTTCGTATACGAGGAAGGCTCGAAGGCAATGCAATGAAGTGTGTTGGACTTGGTCATAAGCTCTGCCAGTAGTGTCTGTGCAAAAGAGTCGCATGGTCTAGACTTTGCTGAGGTTAGAAGGGGAGAGGAGAACCGGGCTTTTGAGATGACGAGCTAGGGCCAGACGCAAAGCCTCTCGGCAATGCTCCAGGGCCTCCAGTTTCGTAGCGGCGGTGGGAGAGGCGGGGAGTTCGTATACGAGGAAGGCTCGAAGGCAATGCAATGAAGTGTGTTGGACTTGGTCATAAGCTCTGCCAGTAGTGTCTGTGCAAAAGAGTCGCATGGTCTAGACTTTGCTGAGGTTAGAAGGGGAGAGGAGAACCGGGCTTTTGAGATGACGAGCTAGGGCCAGACGCAAAGCCTCTCGGCAATGCTCCAGGGCCTCCAGTTTCGTAGCGGCGGTGGGAGAGACGGGGAGTTCGTATACGAGGAAGGATCGAAGGCGGTGGTGGCTGAAGTTGCTGCCATGCAGTCTCCAAGCGCTGTAGCTCCTGCGGCAATCTACTCCCGCCTGCCTGCCAGCAGCAGATGTCGGCTCCAACTCCGGCTCCCAGGCGATCCGCCAGCTTCTTCACACTCTCCTTCACTTGGGACTGGGCGCTAATCGGGGAACGAAACGGGCTGAGTTTTTGTGGAGGAGCGAAGAAAGAACCTCTCGCATCCTCCTACATGCAATGAAGTGAACAAGAAAGAGAGGGAGGATGACTCACGAGAAGGTTGTGACTGCAAATACAGACAAAACAATGCCCTCCTTTCTCCCTCTTTCTTTACCTATTAGCATTCCAACGCCTATAGACGGGTGGTAATTTGGTGTCAACACTCTCAACTTTTAGTCACAACGTCCTTCTTACCGCCGTCCAATGCTTGCGCAAGAAATATCATGCGAAGAAAGAATACAAAAAGTTAGAGAATGAAATAGCACCGTAAGCGCCAGCAGTTTTTTTCAAATAAAATAAAATTTCATCACCTTGATGTACATGCTATTTGTGAAAATAGGGGAAATGGGAGGTATGGGAATGAAGGTTATCTGAAAAGGAGTCCGTCGGAAGAGGGAGGGAAGCGGCCGGCAGCGAATTCGCTGACGAGGCCTCGGAGGGTGAGTCCGAACTGCGGCCACGGCGTCTTCGCCCACTCTGCCTGCCACTCCGATCCGTCATTGTGAAACACATCCACTTTCAGCCCGTCCGACGAGTCCTGCCAACCAAACAACCTCTTTCTCGTCACATTCAACTGCCGCAGTGACTAGTTTTGTTGAAAACAGTTAGAAAGCACAATACCTGAAGACGTATGACCTGATCGTCGCGTCGAATCTGAATCTCATCGTCGTCCACGTAAAAGCCTAGGTTCTTGCGCAGAGCTAGGCTCATAATTTGCATTCGGATCTGAAAAGAAGCCTAAAAGCTGAGGCATGCCAAATGCTGGCTCAATGAAACTTTGAGGTCAGAAAGTGAGAAGGGAGGTTGAGGCTTGGGTTTGTCGGGTGCACGGCAGGGTTCGGCCTCTAGTGCTAGACGTCGGCTTAGGTCGCGTAGATCCCGTATCGGTGCCTCAACTTTCACATTTCACCTCCTTTGCTCATCTTGCTACACCAACTGACAAAATGTCTCAGGTTGTCTTTTGCATAAGCTCAAACGATATCTCCCTCAAAATGAACCTCTAGTATCGGTGGTTCGGTGGAGAGAGGAAATGAGTTGGGCAAAATTGTTGGCGGTGTTGGCAGTGAGGAAGGAGCCGGTGCTTGAGGTATGATTTCAGCAGGAACGTTTATGTCCTTCAATCTAATTCGCATTTTGGCCTTTAGCCTACTGCCATTTAAGAATTTGATTTGCTCATTTGACAAAAGGGATGACTTTTGAAAAAAGTGGGAAACTGAGAGCAAAATATTCACGGCAAGATCTCCCCTACGGTAAGGGGAGTGGTGGTTGGGAAGCGTGGACTGAGGCTCATTCCAGGAGAAGTGGTGGTTGATGGCGGCGACGGTGTTGTCTTTTGGAGCTAGGGGAGGAGCTGGGGCCAGCAAGGGTGGGGCTGGCGGTGGTGGGCGCAGATTCAGCTCTCCTCCTCTTCCTTACAATCATCCTCTTCTCTGCCAACTAAAGCTAGCTCAGGAGACAGGATGAGATGGGTTGGTTAGCCAGGGAAGCAAGTGGGCAAATGTTCACCGAGCAGAGGGAAAGTAGAGAGTGAAGCGGATGATAGATCGGGCTCAACTAAAGCTTCGAAGACGTAGCCCTCTCGAAAGGCCACCCTCAACAGGCTTCCTTCCACTGGGTAGGACATTGGAGAAGATAGAAAAATGAACGGAAAACGGCTGGGCGTGCTGAGCTGAGGGACGGGTGGCAGGACGCAGGTGTACAACTTCCTACCACTACTGCTCAGCCAACTCATCCCATTCCCCACCTACACCTATCACTTTATTTTCTAGTCGCATTTTAGCTTCGTGGAGGCAATTATCTTCCTTACTAACTCTTCACCTCACCAAGCAAAAGGATTCATTTGATTGAAATATAATGGAATGAGGGTGGAACCATTTGTGCCATGTGGTTGAGGCAGCCGATGACAGAGCGATAGCTAAGCGCTCTCACCTCCCCTTTCTCGTTTACAAAGCGGTGTGTCATGATATCGCAGCGGTGAACGAAGCTGAAGCTCCCGTTGTTGTGCACCCATGTTGACCCATTTGCAACCTTTCTTCTGTTTAACATCGGTTTTTTGAAAGAATGCAAAACGTAAAAGAACGAATTTTCGACCTAAACTAAAAGAGCTTCCTGAAAAAAGTAATCTTTCGTAAAATTTCGCTTTATGAGCTAAACAGGAATTAAATTTTCGGCTCTATCATTAAAGTTGTTTCTGGAACCTGTCGCCCTGTATCGCTGAGGCAAGCGATGATGAAGGAGCAGTAGTCTGGGTCCCGCTGACACTGCTCTGACAAGTCACACACTGCCAGGAACGCATCCCTCCTCAACCCACTGCTTTGCCATTGCCCCCTTCCTCATTTCCGCCATCCTACCTTTGAAATGTGGAGCCGTTGGCAACGCGATTCCCGTCTCGATCCACACACGCCACTGCTCGAAGCAACGCATCTCCACTCACTCCCTCTTCACACTCTTGCACAACCTCGCAATCATTTTCATCTCTATTATTCCTAAGTAACGCTGCACAAATGGGAGTAAGCAATTTGCACGATTTCTGATGGATAAGAGTGGCGTCCGTTGAAATTTTCAGTGCTATTTTAGATAGTCTAGAATCCTATAACGATTGCACAAGTTCCCTCATTTGTTAACCAAGTCCTAAATGATAGAGGTAAAGAGAAAGAATGCCTTGATGTTTGCGCCCTCAATGGTACGCTGATTGCCTAGTAGGAGACGATTGGCAGCTTTGTCAACGCAGTAGATGGCCCGATGTCTTTCTGCCCAAGTCAAACCCCCAATTACTGCTTCAATGCACGCCCGAATTCACCAAGCACTTGAATCAGATGAAAAAAACTGAAATGTGCCATCAGAAGGAGGGCAGTTGTGCCAGTTGATTCGATAGAAGCCATGTCCTTCAAGAGTTACTATGAAACAGGAGGTGAATTGAGGTAGAAGAGGGGATGGGGTTAGGTGATTTAGCAGAAAAATAGGGAGTTGTTTAAGTGGTAGGTGTGGGAGTGGCAGTGATCGGCTTTGGTTGGTGGCCAGTTGAACGACGCAATGGACAGGCCACGTCCGATCCTCATTTATCAACCGCCTACTTTGCGCCAGATCTCACTTTGCTCTTCTTTTTCAATGGCTTCGCATCTTTACTCTCACACTCTCCGTTTGCTGTAAAACTATAAGAACATTATTTATTTAACATTTTTATGGTTAAATTTGAAATGCAGAAAAATTCTTGCATCAATCGCGCTTTCGGGATGTGCAGTGCTTCTTGAAATTTGTGTACTATCGTTATTGGAAAAACAAGCGATGAGATATAGCGATAAGCGATAAGATCAAGCATGCAATAATGTGAGAAATTTGGCATGTTTCATCATTCGCAAAAGCCGTGTAAGCTAGTGAAATGAGTGACACAGCATCTACGAGCTCGGAGATGGAGAGTCGGTGGAAGGATACTGCGGACAAACTGGCTCACGGCCTGGGCACCAATTCACACATCTTCCACGTCAAAGGCGGCGCCCTCATTGATCTTATCAAGGTACTCCTACGCCGCAATTTCTCACAGCAAACATGCAGGCCATGTGACGCGTGCCACTTAGCTGGTGGAAAAGGGAAGCGTTGCAGGATCTGGTGGCGGAGAAGATAACGAAGTCTACCTTCAAGCAGCTGTACGCAGAGCAGGTAGAGCCTGACGTGGCACTGCCCGAGGACTACCTGAGTCACATCTGGGAGCTGCGTGACTATCTCCACCGCGGCCCACTTCGCGTCTATCACTTCCTCTTTCTCGGCATTCGTCGCTGCCTCACTTTCAACCAAGCTAAAGTTATGAAGGTCTTTTTCTACTTTTTTTGTCATTGAGGCATGGAGGCGTGTGTGTAATTGTGTGAGGCGGAAGTGATGGAGGCGGTGAAGGAGGAGCCCTTGGATCCGTCCGAAGCAACTCCACAGAAGCGCCGTCGACAACGCCTGGAGCGCTGGACGTGCGTTTGTGAGAAGAAGTTCCAGGCCTACGTCCCTCTCTCCGTACACGCGGGAAACTGCTCACGCGTCTCTCGCCTCCCACTTGTCTCTACTCTTCCTCTACTTATTCCTTCGCTGAAAGAAATGCGGCTTTGAGGTGGACGAGCTACCGCAAGGGTTTCTGGACAAGATGCGCTCGCCCATCTTTACCGCCGCGGAGCTGCTGAAAGTCTGGAACGACCTGATTCCCGAGCCCCCGTCCGACGCCAGCTTCATCGGGCAGCCTCCTACCGACCTCCGACTTCCCTCAGCCCAACTTTTCCCTTCCACAGAACAGCTCATGCCCCCTCCACCCTCCGCCATGCTACAAACTCCGCAGCGCCGGCCTCACTTTATGCAAGGGTTCACTTTTTTCCTGCTTTTTCCTGAGTCCTTTGCAAAAAGAATATTTCTTTCCACAAATCAGCCAGCATGACAAATTTAGCAGCGACGGAGGTGGTGGAGGTGGAGTGCAGAGCTCTCCCCAGCCAGCCTCCACGGCTCAAGGCGGGCTTACCTCAGTCATGCCCTTGCCTGCCTTCCTGCCGCCTCCTCCTAGTCCCCTCTACCCTCAACAGCAGCCCTTCCTCACCAGGTGAGCCCAGTCTATGCCGTTGGAGGTGGTGGAAGAGTGTGTGAAATGGACAGCGACGGAGGCGGTCAGCAGCAGCAGTTCCAGCCCAGCGCCTACTTCCAGCAGCAGTTCCAGCCCGGCCCGATAGCCCAACCGCCCTTCAGCATGGCCGTCAGCAGCAGCCAAGCCCCCGTCGCCACCTTGGATCTCCTCTATGCCCGCTTCGACCAGAACGCTCTTCGCATCAACGGCCTTGAGAGCAAACTCATCCACATCGAGAGCCTACTCTACAGGACCACAGCTCAGGTGCCTTGTCTTCTCTTCTTTACTGCATAGAACCTCTTGCTTACTGTTGAAGATTCTGGACAAACTGGAGGAACTGAAGGCTGCTGTGAAGCCAGCACAGTGACGCTGAATGCATTTACTTTTCTATTTTGCACTATGCCTCATCTTTACCAGCCCAGTGGCCATTGGTCTTATTCTTGAAACTTCCTCGAGCCGCCAACTAAATTTTGAGCTCAACCATAAATAGTTTTGTGGAAAATCGCAATCCAAGTACAATAGTATTATGACCAAGCGTATGACTAACTCCAGCCCACAATAAACTAGAGTTAAAGCTTTGCATGAAAGTAGGTTCAACCTCGAAAGAACTTGAAATACTGGTGTCTAGGTACAGCGACTTTTTCCCAGATGGATTGATTAATGGTTAATGGTACCTTTTCCCAGATGGAGAATGCTATGAATCCATAGAAAAGGTCGCTGGACTGTTTCTTGGGGGTTTTCATCCATTTTTATTCTCCCCCTTTTTATATATTTGTTTAAGAGGCAGTTTGTGAGAGGATTGAGTGGCCTTGTAGAAGGGGTATTCCATTTCCCGAAAATCGAAGGTTCGAGTTGGAAATCGTGATTGGGCCATGGTTTTGGTCCATTTAGTTGTGATTTCAGCCCAGCAAACCCTGGCCCAAAATATGGCTTAGTTGCTGAGAAATGGCCATTTTTGTAACACCTACTTTTTTGATGCCTGGATGACCTAAGAATCGGCTTTTGGCCATTTTCAACCAACATTTTTGCGCGGCCGAAGGCCGCCTGCCGCGGAGGGCAGGGCAGTCAGAGCTCCGTAGGCCGGAGGGCATGGGTGCGGAGGCCCCGGAGCGTAGCCTAGCATGCGAAGCATGCTAGGCGAAGCGTAGGGGCCGTAGCACCTGTGCCCGGAGGCCGGAGGAGCTCTGGCGCCCTGCCCGAAGCGGCGGGCGGCCAAGGCCAGCTTAACCAGTTACCTCATTTTTGCGTCCGTCTTTCCGCATATATCTATATATATAATAGAGGAAGGCCCTGTTTTCTTCCAGGCTTCGGCGCAGTCTGGGGACAGCTTCTTGCGAATATATTAAGATGTTTCTAGGGCAATTCGGGGATGGGCAAGACGATAGACCCTGGAAGAGCTTGC
Source organism: Ptycholaimellus sp. GST1_10 (assembly GCA_030248095.1). Classification (NCBI taxonomy): domain Eukaryota; kingdom Metazoa; phylum Nematoda; class Chromadorea; order Chromadorida; family Chromadoridae; genus Ptycholaimellus; species Ptycholaimellus sp. GST1_10. The sequence continues at coordinate 133,859 of JASANA010005789.1, read as the reverse complement.
ACAAATTTCCGGAATGTGCTTAAAACATCAAAAATGTGAGCCTTATCTTGGTTTAAGATCTGCGCAGGCTTCTAGGCTACCCAGTAGGGAAAATTTTCAGTCATTAAACATAAATATTCCCAAACAAATAAGCCTTGAATCACTTTGGCAACCTGACCCCACTCGGGTTGGGTGCCTAATCTTTGACGTCCCTCGAGGACAGCCAGGTGTTTGCTATGCATTCATTTGGTGTGGGTGGGGGATCCTCAAAAGAGTCAGTAGACTAAAAAAGAGGCTAATGCATGAAAAAAGCTGAGCACCCGTGTAGCGGGATCCATGCAGCCCAAATCCAAATGCTTAGAATAGGCTGAAGCGTGAAAAAAGCTGAGCACCCGTGTAGCGGGACCCACGCAGCCCAATTCTCCCAAAATTAAAAAGAGGCATATGCATGAAAAAAGCTGAGCACCTCTGCATCCCAAATTCCAAATCCTCGCTGTCATGCCCTATACAACCCCCAAAAATTTGACTCCATGCCCACACAAACCCCCAAGCCATTGCTGCCTTTTTCATACAAACCCCAACACCAATGCTGCCATATTTCGCACCAACTCTCAAACCTTTGCTGCCCTATTCCATACCAACACCCAAACCCTTGCTTCCATGTTCAAATTAATCTCTTAAACCATTGTCTCTGTACTCTACAAAACTCTGCTAAGCATTCTATATGCTCCTTTCCAAATTTTGTATGGGCTATTAGCACTATACAAAATGCAAATCCCAAATCCTTTGCTTCCTAAAACAATTGTCTCAGTGCCCCATTCCAAACCACAATCCCTCGCCGTCACACACAAAACAAATGGCCAAACCATTTCCAAACTCTCACCCAGTTTTGGGTACATGAAAAAAAACGTGATTTTCAATTCACGCGATTCGCTCATTTCCCCCATACCGACTTCCAAAAAATTGCCTCCATACTCAATCGAACCCCAATCCTGCCCCATCAAAAACGCGATTCAATCGAACCCCAAAACCCTCCCCATAAAGCACCATACAAACCCTTGAATACTTTGCCTCCATGCTCAATTTCAACCCACAAACCCTCGCATCTTTGCCCAATTTAAATTCCAAACAATTGTCTCCATACTGTATCCAACCCTAAAACCCTTCCCGTCAAGCACCATACAAACCATTAAACCATTTGTATCCATGCTCTATTCCAACCCACAAACTTTCGCTCCTTTGCCCCATACCAACTTGCGAAAAATTGTCTCAATACTCAATCGAACCCCAAAACCCTCTCCATCAAGCACCATACAAACCCCTAAATACTTTGTCTCCATGCTCAATTTCAACCCACAAACCCTCGCTCATTTCCCTCATACCAACTTCCAAAAATTGTCTCCATACTCAATCGAACCCCAAAACCCTCCCCATCAAGCACCATACAAACCCCTAAATAATTTGCCTCCATGCTCAATTTCAACCCACAAACCCTCGCATATTTGCCCAATTTAACTTCCAAACAATTGTCTCCATACTCTATCCAACCCTAAAACCCTTCCCGTCAAGTACCATACAAACCATTAAATCATTTGTTTCCGTGCTTCATACCAACCCACAAACCCTCGCTCATTTCCCCCATACCAACTTGCAAAAAATTGTCTCGATACTCAATCGAACCCCAAAACCCTCTCCATCAAGCACCATACAAACCCCTAAATACTTTGTCTCCATGCTCAATTTCAACCCACAAACCCTCGCTCATTTCCCTCATACCAACTTCCAAAAATTGTCTCCATACTCAATCGAACCCCAAAAACCTCCCCATCAAGCACCATACAAACCCCTAAATAATTTGCCTCCATGCTCCATTTCAACCGACAAACCCTCGCTTCTATGCCCAATTTAACTTCCAAACAATTGTCTCCATACTCTATCCAACCCTAAAACCCTTCCCGTCAAGCACCATACAAACCATTAAATCATTTGTTTCCGTGCTTCATACCAACCCACAAACCCTCGCTCATTTCCCCCATACCAACTTGCAAAAAATTGTCTCGATACTCAATCGAACCCCAAAACCCTCTCCATCAAGCACCATACAAACCCCTAAATACTTTGTCTCCATGCTCAATTTCAACCCACAAACCCTCGCTCATTTCCCTCATACCAACTTCCAAAAATTGTCTCCATACTCAATCGAACCCCAAAAACCTCCCCATCAAGCACCATACAAACCCCTAAATAATTTGCCTCCATGCTCCATTTCAACCGACAAACCCTCGCTTCTATGCCCAATTTAACTTCCAAACAATTGTCTCCATACTCTATCCAACCCTAAAACCCTTCCCGTCAAGCACCATACTTTGCCTCCATGCTCAATTTCAACCCACAAACCCTCGCATATTTGCCCAATTTAAATTCCAAACAATTGTCTCCATACTCTATCCAACCCTAAAACACTTCCAGTCAAACACCATACAAACCATTAAATCCTTTGTTTCCATGCTCTTTCCATGCTCATGCTCCCTTTATAGCATAAGAAACCTGACCAACTTTCTATACAATTGTACCCCAACGATATTTGAGTACAAATTGCCCTAAACGATTTACAGTACAATAATGTTCTTCCAGATAAATTGTTGTAATGCTAGCCCAATGATATTTAAGAGTTAGCCACTCAGCCCTGATGCACCCAGCCGTTCCCCCACCCCAAAAACCCTTTAAGTTCATTTAAAAACTATAAACGCCTAGCCAAATTATATTACAATTATGTCACCAAAGATATTTGAGTACAATTACTGTAGTTGCTTTCATATAGTCGCCGTAGAGGAATAGAGGAAGATAATCCATATATATAATAGAGGAGCCTGTCCTGTCCGTAAGCATTTCGCGCGCCATGAGGGAAGCTTCTGGTGAGGAGGTGAGAGTGTTTTTAGGTAAATTGGGGCTGGGGAACACGATTTTGAGTTATAGAGCTTGCGTCGATTGCGAGAAAGTGCTTAAAACATCAAAAATGTAACTTTTATCAATGTTTTGGGACTGCGCAGTTTTGAAAGCTACTCATTGAAGTGAAGTTTTAGCCATTACACATAAATATTCTCAAACAAATAAGCCTCGAACCTCTTTGGCAACCTAACCCCACTCGGGTTGGGTGCCTAATCTTTGAAGTCCCTTGAGGACAGCCAGGTGTTGGCTGTAATTTAGCCACTGGGTGGGGTGCAGTTTGTAAAAGAGTCAAAAGACCAAAAAAGAGGCAAACGCATGAAAAAAGCTGAGCACCCGTGTAGCGGGACCCATGCAGCCCAATCAATACACATTATGTGGTTATTAAAAGAGTCAAAAGACCAAAAAAAGGCAAACGCATGAAAAAAGCTGATCACCCATGCGGCATTTTCCCAACTTTCTTTTCCATTTTCTTTTCAAATCCGTCGCCATCAATCACTGACCCTAAATACTTTGCCTCCTTTCCCTTCCAATACTCAATCAATTGTCTCCATGCTCCATTCCAATTTCCTATCTACAAACCAAAAAACAAACCCCCAAACTATAATTTTGGGTCCATTTTGGTGCTTAGATGATTTCAAAAATCAGTGTCCCAAATATAAACAATATTTAGACATTATGGAAATATAGGAAAACCCTCCAAAAATCACCAAAAATAACCATTTTTGCCAGGCTTTGTCAAAACTGTTTTTTCGAGTCCAACTGGCCCCCAAAAACATCCAACTATCCCCCAAAAATGAAAACTTATCCAATAATCCCCCCTTTAAATTATTTAAACACATCAAAATTATTTTTTCGATTCAAACTATCATCCCAAAACTTATCCAATTATCCGCCAAAATTAAAACTTCTCCAATAACCCCCCCCCCCCAAATGATTACTTATCCAATCCCCCCGCGCCAAATGAAAACTTATCCAACTACTCCCCTAAATGAAATCTTATCTACTTATCCAAAAACGTGTTGGAGGATAGTGGGAGAAAGCCAAATGAATTGTAGTAAAACTCTTTACTGCAGCCGGCTTTCTATTACCAATTTGAACTTTTTGTTATCAATAATTTCTGTACCTGCTTCCTTATAGTCATGGAAGGCGACGGCGAAGCTCAGCCTAAATCCTACAATTCATTTGCCTTCTTTTTATCATCAGATTGCATGCACCCCAGCCGTTTGCCCTGTTTAACCTTGTGGCCTCCCCCATTCGTTTGCCTCCCTTTCTGCAAATTAATTGCTAAACAAATTCATTCTGGCAGCATCCTCATTTTTTTGGTTACGATTTTTTGTTTGTAATTTGGAGCCCTTCCTCAAATGAAATCTTATCCAATTACCCCCCCCCCCAAATTTAAGGATGCTTTAAACATGGTAAAACGCATCAATACTACTTTTTTAGAGTTCAACTGTCCCCCCAAAAAACATCCAACAAAGAAAAACTTATCCAATTATCCCCCCAAATTTAATGGAGCTTTAAACATATTTAAACGCATCATAACTTTTTTCAGTAACAACTGTCACCCCCGAAAACGTATCCAACTACCCCCCCCCCCCAAATGATAGTTTACCCAGTTACCCCCATCCCAAATTGAAAACTAATCCAATTTTCCCCCTGTGCCAAATGAAAACTTATCCAACTACTCCCCCTAATGAAATATTATCCAATTATCCAAAAACGCGATGGGGGATAGTGGTAGATAACCAAATAAATTGAAGTAAAGCTCCTTACTGCATCCGACTTTTATTACCCATAAAATTTGTAATTCTGGTCATCAGTAATTTCTGTAGCTGCTTCCTTATAGTCGCCATAGGCCTATTTAGGCTCACCCAATCCTCCCATGTAGGGCGGTGGATGCCAGATGCTTTTACAGGCCTATTTAGGCTCACCCAATCCTCCCATGTAGGGCGGTGGATGCCAGATGCTTTTACAGGCCTATTTAGGCTCACCCAATCCTCCCATGTAGGGCGGTAGATGCCAGATGCTTTTACAGGCCTATTTAGGCTCACCCAATCCTCCCATGTAGGGCGGTGGATGCCAGATGCTTTTACAGGCCTATTTAGGCTCACCCAATCCTCCCATGTAGGGCGGTGGATGCCAGATGCTTTTACAGGCCTATTTAGGCTCACCCAATCCTCCCATGTAGGGCAGTGGATGCCAGATGCTTTTACAGGCCTATTTAGGCTCACCCAATCCTCCCATGTAGGGCGGTGGATGCCAGATGCTTTTACAGGCCTATTTAGGCTCACCCAATCCTCCCATGTAGGGCAGTGGATGCCAGATGCTTTTACAGGCCTATTTAGGCTCACCCAATCCTCCCATGTAGGGCGGTGGATGCCAGATGCTTTTTCAGGCCTATTTAGGCTCACCCAATCCTCCCATGTAGGGCGGTGGATGCCAGATGCTTTTACAGGCCTATTTAGGCTCACCCAATCCTCCCATGTAGGGCGGTGGATGCCAGATGCTTTTACAGGCCTATTTAGGCTCAACCAATCATCTTGTGTAAGGCGGTGGATGCCAGATGCTTTTACAGGCCAATTTAGGCTCAACCAATCCTCCCATGTAGGGCGGTGGATGCCAGATGCTTTCACAGGCCTATTTAGGCTCACCCAATCCTCCCATGTAGGGCGGTGGATGCCAGATGCTTTTACTGGCCTATTTAGGCTCAACCAATCCTCCCATGTAGGGCGGTGGATGCTAGATGCTTTTACAGGCTTATTTAGGCTCAACCAATCCTCTCATGTAGGGCAGTGGATGCCAGATGCTTTTACAGGCCTATTTAGGCTCAACCAATCTTCCCATGTAGGGCGGTGGATGCCAGATGCTTGTACAGGCTTATTTAGGTTCACCCAATCCTCCCATGTAGGGCGGTGGATGCCAGATGCTTTTACTGGCCTATTTAGGCTCAACCAATCCTCCGATGTAGGGCGGTGGATGCCAGATGCTTTTACAGGCCTATTTAGGCTCAACCAATCCTCCCATCGAGGGCAGTGGATGCCAGATGATTTTACAGGTTTATTTAGGCTCACCCAGTCCTGAAGCAATGCGGGCCCGAAGGGTTTTTTGTGCTGCCTTTTTATGTTTTTATTGACTTTTCAGCAGATTTTTTTCTGCAAGTATTATGCCAATAGTCGCCGTAGGCGACGGCGAAGCTCAACCTAGTCTTCTATAATACGCGTGATAAATGCATGTGCGCAGTCTGGATTCTCAACCTTTCTTGGCATATTATAGCATTTTGTATAGATCTCAGCGAGTTTAACAAAATATCACCGCTCGTCCTCGCAGTTTTTCCTTGGTAATGAATTATGATTGAAAACGTGACGATTTTTGCCATTTTTTGCCTTTTTTCAACTTTACTTCTTTGTAGATCATTCAATTTTCAACTTTTTCTGTCGGACTTTTTTTTAAATTCAAGGCAAAACAATTCTGTACAAGATCATTGTTTTTTTTCGTCAACTTTGAGAAATAATTTTATTAAAAAATCTCAATGAGTAAAGCCAATTTTCGAGATTTCGGATCTACTCGGAGAGCAGATCTTTCAAGGCAGTTATATCATAAAAAGATGTGTAAAACTTTTCATCTGTTCAATGTGATAACCCCTGCATCCGACGATTGAAGCATGGTGTAGTATAGACTGAACCAAACCTGGTTATAATTGTGGCTTTTGTCCATTGAATAGTAAGTAGCATTGTCTTGGTTTGAGCGAAGTTCTTACATAAACTTAGTAATAGTCTGAGAAATTTGATGGAAATGTCGAGCATGCAGTTTATTCCAGGTGCAATGACGCAGTGCATACTTATCGTGAACCATAGGCCACCAACAAAGGGTGGCCGCGCGAAGCGCGGCCACTGACCAATATGACTAGTATATCTTATATAATACGCGTGATGCCATTTTAGGGGGGTCTTGGCGCCACCTGGATTCTTTAGTTATCTTGGCATATGATAGCTCTACGTTTGGCTTTTGACAAGTTATTCAATATTTTTTGGGCTGCTCCATGCATGGAAAAATTTTAAATTATGAAATAATTGAAAATGTGGCGATTTTTGCCATTTTTGGACATTTTTTGACTTTGAAACTTCATAGCTCCTTCATTTTTTAACTTTTGCTGTCAGACTTTTTTTAAATCAAAGCTACAACAATTCTGCTTTAAATTCAATGGTTAATTTTCAATGTTTTTTTGTAAAATATTTGAAAAAAATGAGTTGACTGATGTCAGTTTTTCGATTTTTGACCTACCCAGGAGTCTGATGTATTTGGGATGAATTAAGTAATTCTTCAAGACACGTTTGCAACAGCATTTATCCCATGATATGCGAATGATGAGCATTAACATTGAGTGTTAACACCTCAAATTCTTTGATCCTTCCTATGCTGTGTTGTGGCTGGAAATGCCACGATGCAGTCTGGGTCTCATTGTGCCTACAATTCCTGTGCCTAATATAAATGTGCCTAAAATTGTGCCTATCTGAAAATTCTTGTCTGAAAAGTAATTATACTCGAGGGAGATTTATATTAATTATATTACTGGTCACATAACTTTAACTAAATAGGTGGCCGCGCGAAGCGCGGCCACTGACCAATATTACTAGTATATATTGGGCTGGCGCGAGGGAGCATAGCGACCGTCAGCGCCCAGCCCCTCTTTTCGACCCAGGTGTATGTTTTGAGGGTTATTGCTAGATCTTAAATTTGATAAGGCGATTGCTCGTCACAGAAGGCTCCAATCGTTATAATTCTTTTTGCAATGGAAAGAGCACCATCGAATTGACTATAGTTTATCTTTTGAGTTTTTCGTAAAACGTTTGATTTTAGGGTGAAAAATGCAAAAAACCATTTGTCCGAACTCCTCCTTCTCCTTCTTCTCCTTCTCCTTCTTCTCCGCATCTATTCAATGGACGATAGTAGGTATTCATTTCTTCCCCCACAACCCTTCCCCGGGTCCTTGGGCCTCATATATTGACTTTTGTTCATAAGTCTTCAGTTAAGCAGCTATGTATATGCATCCGTGGCGTAGTGGTCTGTGCGATTAAACAGCTGGGTGAAAATGGGAGGTTCGAATCCTTCTTAGGCAGTCATTTTTATTTTGGAAACTTTAAGTTGAAAAAACAGCTGGTACCATCGGCAAGTCAAAATTAGAGCTCTTTTCTCCCAAAAATCGATTGCCCTAAGCATATATCATGAAAATTTCAAAAAAATATGTTAGTTTGCCAATAAATTTAAATTGTATTTGATTTTCGAATTTTTTCTTTTTGTTATATTTTTTTGAATAATTATGTTTTTATTTATTTTTTATTTTTTTATCCATTAATATCCTAATATATTTTCGATTCTTTTATGTTTGTTATATTTTTTAATTTATTTTTCATACATCAAAATATACATACATTCAAAATTTTTATTTATACATTTTATACTATATTAAAAGTGGAAGAAATAACTGGTACCATCGGCAAGCCAAATTTGGGTCTCTTTTCTCCAAATTTTGCAATTACCTCGAGCAAAAAGTCAAGGAAATACATTTCCTACTAGTGAAATCTGCTGCGTCATCTGCATTTTGTTTTTGGGCGCGCATGGAAAGAGACACTGAACTGCGCGCCAAAAACAAAATGCAACTGTCCAAGCAGCAGATTTCACTAGTAGGAAATGTATTTCCTTGACTTTTTGCTCGAGGTAATTGCAAAATTTGGAGAAAAGAGACCCAAATTTGGCTTGCCGATGGTACCAGTTATATCTTATTATATACGGGTGATGCTATTTTAGGGATGGCCTCGGCGCCGTATGGATTCTAAACCAATCTTGGCACTTGATGGCTTTTTGGATAGATCTCAGTGAGTTCTCCAAAATATTTAGGGAAGTCCTCGCGGTTTTTCCTTAATAATAAATTATGACTGAAAACGTTTCGATTTTTGCCATTTTTAGGTCTTTTTTAACTTTAATTTGCTCTAGCTCATTCAATTTTTGACTTTTCCTGTCGGACTTTTTTTTCAATTCAAGGCAAAACAGTTCTTTTTAAGATAGTCTTTTTACTTTTCCAGCTTTTTGAAATAATATTAGTAAAAAATTGCTTTGAGTGAAGCCTATTTTTGCGATTTTGCCCCTACTCGGGGGGGCTGATGTTTCAAGGCATTCATTAGTAGGGATATGCGAGCAGTCAATGCCACAGGTCTCAGTATCTGTATATGATTCTTACAATCACTGAACCTAGATTCGCTTTGCTGATGTTAATCATTCAGAAGCTGATTAAATTTTGAAGAGTGCTCTCTGCTAAACTAAAGCGATTCTCATCTTTTTCTGCTTTTTTATGTTATGTGAATTAGATAAGGGTTGGTGGTGTGTTATGTTACAAATAAAGAAACGGAAATGAAATCTTTCTTATGTTGTGATGGAATGAACAGTGCGGCCGCGCGAAGCACGGCCACTGACACATATTACTAGTATATATATATATGTGTGTGTCCGAGGCCCGTACTCCTCGGTTTTTCAACGAAAATGGCTGATTTTTTGCATGAAGGTCCGTCTAGGCGGTGCCTCGGGACCATTTTTGGCGCTTGGCGTAATTTTTTGAATTTCGGTCAAAACTCAATTTTTTGATGTTTCAAAATACGAAAAATCATAAATTACTGGTTTTTCAATGAAATTTGCTGCATTTTTGCAGGTACTTCCGGCAAAGTAATATCTTGAAGCTGGCAAAAGGAATTTTTGAAATATTTGTTATTTATCGATTTATTGTCAAAAACCCAAAATCTTGATGTTTCGAAAATTTGAACATGCATAAGTCTATGGTTTTTCAATGAAATTAGCTGATTTGTGGAATGTACGTCCGAAATAATAATGTCTTGAAGCTGGTAAGAGAAATGTTTGAAATTTTTAGTATTGCTCTATTTATGGTCAAAAACCAAAAATCTTGATGTTTCAAAAAATTGAACATGTATAATTCATGGTTATTCATTGAGATCGGTTGAATTTTGCCATGAATTTTCATCTAGGTGGTGTCTTGAGGTTAGGCCGCGCATCTTGGCAACAGCCGAGAACACCTTGTTTGACAAACCCCAGACTATTATACATCAATTAAACCGCAAAACTACAACAAATTTCATGGTGACAATGATTTGATCCAAGGAAAAAATTTTTTTAATTGATTTTTCAAAAAACCGATTTTCGTATTTTGTAAATTTCGGCACAAAAAACTTATTTCTAAAAACAGTCAAAAAAGTAAAGGCTAAGACCTAGCCTATCTTTTTTTTCACATTCTTGCCGTCATTTTGGTATATATAACTTTGCAAATGGCGATGTCACAGTCGGAAAATTTTTGACCGCGGAGCGGCCCGAAGGGCCGCTCCGGGTCTATAGAGGTTACTCAACTTTTGTCCTCATATATATATATATATATGTATATATATATATATATCTGCAAGTGCTGGGCACGGGCGAATTCTCAACGGATCTGGACATACTTTTTTTTTCCTGAAAGCTATAATGTGCCGCTTGGATCCTGGGGGGGTGGAGCTGGTGCCGGACCATTAGAACATTACTTTCCTGAGTAGGAAAAAGTTTTTCCCCGAAAATTACCAATTTCCTCTGTAGCATCTGAACGGCTGAGAATTGCACAAAAGACTTGAGTTTTTTTATTCACAATTCATGTATGCTGGTTCTAAATCTGTGCTTACTTTTGAATTTGGTTGAGAAACCACAGACTTTTCCTTTTGAGTCAAGAATTGTCATGTTGAATGGCTGAAAATTGCCCACAAGACTTGAGTTTTTTTGTTCACAATTCATAACTGCTGATTCTAAATATGTGTTTACTTTTGAATTTGGTTGAGAAACCACAGACTTTTCCTTTTGCTTAATTTTAGGATTTTGCTACATGTTAAGATGCTCCGCGGTCACCTATTGCGCTTTGCGCCATATACTTGTTTGATTGAAAATTGCCAGTCCGATTTCGGCCCTATGTTATAACATAGGCCAAAAATGGCAAAAAAAAATTTTTTCTTAAAATGCGATTTTTTTGGCATGAAATGTTCTATTGGGATCCCATGCACCCTGCTGTATCATTTGTTTCCCCAGAATTAGTCTCAAACTTCTTAAACTGAAACGCCCAATTTCCTATGCTTTAACATTGCCTATGCTATAACATAAGAAACAGAGCATCTCCGTTTGAGCAGACTGACTTTAGTTCTGGGGAAACAAATGATACAGCAGGGTGCATGGGATCCCAATAGAACATTTCATGCCAAAAAAATCGCATTTTAAGAACAAAATTTTTTTGGCCATTTTTGGCCTATGTTATAACATAGGGCCAAAATCGGACTGGCAATTTTCAATCAAAAAATTTTCCGACTGTGACATCGCCATTTGCAAAGTTATATATACCAAAATGACGGCAAGAATGTGAAAAAAAAGATAGGCTAGGTCTTAGCCTTTACTTTTTTGACTGTTTTTAGAAATAAGTTTTTTTGTGCCGAAATTTACAAAATACGAAAATCGGTTTTTTGAAAAATCAATTAAAAAAATTTTTTCCTTGGATCAAATCATTGTCACCATGAAATTTGTTGTAGTTTTGCGGTTTAATTGATGTATAATAGTCTGGGGTTTGTCAAAAAATGTTGGTTGAAAATGGCCAAAAGCCGATTCTTAGGTCATCCAGGCATCAAAAAGTAGGTGTTACAAAAATGGCCATTTCTCAGCAACTAAGCCATATTTTGGGCCAGGGTTTGTTGGGCTGAAATCACAACTAAATGGAACAAAACCATGGCCCAATCACGATTTCCAACTCGAACCTTCGATTTTCGGGAAATGGCAGGAATGTATGCGGCCCCTAGAAGGCCCCCCTGGGGGTCCCAAAAGTTGGCCCCCCTGGGGGTCCCAAAAGCTGGACCCCCTGGGGATCCCAAAAGTTGGGCCCCCAGGGGGTCCCAAAAGTTGGCCCCTGTGGGGGCTTGTCTTAGTATGCAATCAAACCATATTTTAGACTAGTTTCTTTGGATATTTACCCTGCTCAGCACTAAAACCATTCAATGGCGTCAGAACTAAGCATGTGCTCTTGCTGTTTAACTTTGCTTCTTTTCGCAATGACAAGTTTGGGCAGGGCAATATGGTGGACCACCATTGGTGGTGACATGAAACTACCCATGGGAGGGGCCTTGACATGCATGGCAATATGGAAGATAAACTATGACACTGAAAATGTATCCTCATAAAATTGATTTTTTCCTAATTTTAAAAAAATTTAGGAGCCTAATGTTTCAAAAACCGAAATTGAATTTCAGACTTTTTCCCTGATTTATCACTATATTTTGGCTTAGGTAACGTAGGTAACATAGGCTTAGGCATAGCTTAATCTCGTGCAGATAAAAAAAGGCTTACATACATGGGTGGCAGTTCAACAAATGGGCTAAACTGGCTGCCCAGAATTGAGCCCCGTGTTATACTTGTTACACAAGATTATAGGGGCACATCGTCCATTATTGGGAGTACCCCTGTAAAAGTATTGTGTTTACCTCTGTATTTATCCTTTGGCCTCACATATTATTCTTCTACTTTGCCAAAATTACCACTGGCTTCCGTCAGCAACCACGTTTGTGGAACAATTATCGATTAACATTTGTGGGGGGGGGGGTTCCGAAGTGCTTGGTGAAGTGATTGATAAACCAGTAATTGGCGCGGGAAATTGTAATCATAAACAGTGGAACTTTTTACAGAGGTAGTCCCAATAATTGACGTTGTGCCCCTATAATCTTGTGTAACTAGTAAAACACGGGGCTCAATTCTGGGCAGCCAGTTGAGCTCATTTGTTGAACTGCCACCCATGTGTGTAAGCCTAAGCCTAAGCTATGTGTAACCCTGCGTTTTATCTAAAATAAAATAAAAATATTTAGAATCAAAATTTAAGTACTGGGATCGAAATTTAGTGATATATCAGGGAAAACGTCCAAAATTCAATTTCGGTTTTTGAAACATCAGGCTCTTAGATTTGTGTAATATTGAGAAAAAAATCAATTTTATGAACAGATTTGTGTTCAGCATCAAAGTTTACCTACCGGGCTCCAAAATCAGAACAAATTACCAGAGAAAACGCCCAAAATTCCATTTCAGTTTTTGAAACATCAGGTTCCTGGATTTGTGTAAAATTGAAAAAAAAATTCAGTTTTATGGCCAGATTTGTGTTTTGCATAAAACCTTACCTATTGGGGTCCAAAGTCAAAGCAAATTACAAGTTGAAACGGCAATAAGAAGGCTCATCAAAAAAATCTTGCCTAAAATTCAAGGACCCTCCCATGGGTAGTTTCATGTTACCACCATATTGCCCTGCCCAAATCTGTCATTGCGAAAAGAAGCAAAGTTTAACAGCAAGAGCACATGCTTAGTTCTGACGCCATTGAATGGTTTTAGTTCTGAGCAGGGTAAATATCCAAAGAAACTAGTCTAAAATATGGTTTGATTGCATACTAAGACAAGCCCCCACAGGGGCCAACTTTTGGGACCCCCAGGGGGCCCAACTTTTGGGATCCCCAGGGGGGTCCAGCTTTTGGGACCCCCAGGGGGGCCAACTTTTGGGACCCCCAGGGGGGCCTTCTAGGGGCCGCATACATGCCTCGGAAATGGATTACCCTCTCTGAATCCCCTCACAAACCGCCTCTTAAAACTATAAAAAGTTATAAGACATTGTATTTTAGCGAATTTTTGAGACTTTGAATATGGCTAAATAATTATTTGCTAAACTCCAGTGATTCTTATCCGATTTCTAAGATTTGACAGGCATTGAGAAATAATAAACTTTGAATTTGGGTCATCATATTTTAGCCTTATGTTAAAACATAGGTCATATTTATGGGTAAAATTAACAAAAATTAACTCGAACAAAAAACCACACAGCTCAACATGGACAGAATACAACTTAGAATAAATATTTTATAGTGAGAAAATAGGGCTGAAACATGATAACCCAAATTCAAAACCTCAATACCCATCTTTGTTTGATCCAACCACTTGTGACTATGGGTAAAAATGCTAGTTTTCCGATTCTTTTCGGCCCAAAAAATTCTGAAATTTTTAAAAACCACTTTTTTTAAATCGTTAAAAACACGATTTTCTAAAATCACGCACCAGTTTTTTGTTTGTAGCGAAAAGTCATATCAATCAAAGTTTTGATCTCGTCGAGACTGTTCGAATGGTGATCAAATCTTAGCAATCGGTTAAGAATCACTTGAGTTATTAGCAACTCTAAGATTTCGCAGATTTCAACAATCAGGGTTCCAATTGCGGAAAAGGTTTAAAATTTATAAAATAAAGCGTGATAAACCTCCAAAAATCATCAAAAATGACCATTATGGACAGTTTTTGGGCTGCGCCGTTTGCAGTGGATCGATTTTCCCTAGGTTTTCCCCCAATTTTGATTATACCTATTTGCAGCCACTGTGATAAGCGGAGAAATGATGAAAATATAAATTGAATTTTTAATGAATTTTTTTTCTACCATTTTCTATGTTAGAACACAGTAATTTGAGGGTTTTTTTCCAAAAAATTTTGAGTCAGTGTTGAAATAATTGAGTAAACTACTTTATGCTGTTTTGTTTTTAGGTTATTCTTGGCTTATTCCAATTGTAGTGCGGCCTAGCTTATTGAAAAGAATTATCACAGGAGGGTGGCAGTTGGTATTGGTATGAAATAAAATTGGTCAGTGACCAATTGGGATATGTACCAGCTGTGTTTTGTGAAATCAGGTATTTTATTGGCAGTGTGTGAGCTAGTTTGGTGGATGTTAATGAATAACTTCGATTATGTAACTTCTCGTACCACTCATGCTCTAGTTTCATCTATCAACCAAGACTAGAGGTGAGTCTTCCAGCCAGGCTCATTAGTTGGTGCTGGGAGTCCCGTTTGTAGGTTTAGTGGGTGCAGAAGGGTATTTATTTTGAATGATTTCCAAATGCTGCGTCAATCTTTATAGCTAACAACTGTGCACATGTTTTCTGTGTATCCCGATATGCTTCTAAGATATACTACCCCAAACGAATATATTTTGCACATAAAAGCCAGATTTCAGGATGGTGTAAAGTAGGTCGTTTGTTCTTTAAAGGCAGTCTTATCTAATTTTTTGCCCATGGTCTCATAAATAAGGCCAATCTTCGATTTGTTTTTTAAAATGTCTAATTAATCTGCAAGCTATCATGTATGCACTTTCTAGTCGAAAATGGCATTTGCCAGCAATGGTAGTTGTATTGAACGAGGTAAAATCAGTGTATGTTGTTGTGCAAATGGCAGGCAAGGATGTCGGGAGTGTAGCGGAGGCAGACGGCCATGCTCAGGTCCAGCTTCAATCCCTCGCTTCGCCGCCCGTCGCAGAACAGCGCCGCACATTCCGACGACACCCCACGCCACTGCAAACTTCTCTCCACCCTCTACACCGCCTATCTCCTAGAGTGAAACCAGGCAGCAAGCGCTGGCATCCCGGCCGCCGGTGGCGCAGCCCATCATGGAGGCGGCGTAGCCCATGCAGTGCTGGAAGTTGCGCACGTAGTCCATCCCCGTGGCGGAGTAGTGGCACATGGCCGCGCAGTCCTTCCGCATACCCTGCACCAGCCAAGGGCCCTACATCTCTGAGGCCGCCGTGGACAGGATGGAGAGGAGGAACCTTGTCCAGGCAGCAGGCCAGGTAGACGGGGTCGGCTTTGGCCAGCTTTTTATTCTGGCTATTCTCAAGGTCCTCACGGTGCAGCCGCCGCTTGCCCTCCAGCAGGTCGCAGTAGCTAGGAGAGCAGAGATGTAGGTGGTGGAGATTGGTGGAAGGAATGAAGAGGGAACCGGCAGGAGGCGGGGCAGAGATTGGCGACGCCCACGCGGTCGCAGACGCCCAGCGCAGCCAGCTCAGAGCAGCCGAGGCCCTTGCGCCGAAAACCTGAGCGATCCTCACAGCTCTTCGTCGCTCCCAGCGCTCCAAGGGCAAAGGGCAAGATACGAAGGGCGAGCATTTTCAATTTGTCACTAAGCACTAATGACTTGCAGTATGTAGTAAATGTGCCTCTTTTAAGCGATTTATTTGGTTTTGTGTGCTCACGCTGCGTGTGCATGCAAACTTAGATGATAGATTATCTGATCTATGACTGTCGAAAATTTAAGATATAGCTTTGAGGCATTGAGGATACACTTGTGCCATGT
The DNA here is from genome assembly GCA_030248095.1 of Ptycholaimellus sp. GST1_10. Classification (NCBI taxonomy): domain Eukaryota; kingdom Metazoa; phylum Nematoda; class Chromadorea; order Chromadorida; family Chromadoridae; genus Ptycholaimellus; species Ptycholaimellus sp. GST1_10. The sequence continues at coordinate 117,731 of JASANA010005789.1, read as the reverse complement.
TCACCTAAGTAATGCCCTGGATCGGGTGCTGCGCAATTTTCCTGGTAACGAATCTTCGTGCTCCTTCTTCCAGTGCAAAAATTCTAGTTTCAAATGAGAAAAAAGCATAAAAGAGCACAGATTTCAGGAGACTATGTAGGGAGTCAGTATCACAGTGGGAGATGGAATGTCTTTGGCTGGAAAGGAGGCATTGGAGGCTCACATGGCATCGAAATGGAACTCGTTGCGAGTTTGAAGGCGCTCCAGATTGTCCTCCCTTCGCTCCCGCCAGTGCAGCAGGGCGATGATGAAAGTGGTGCCCAGACAGACCCCGATGAAGCCCAACGCACTGCGGGCTGGCCTCTTTGCAGGGAGGGAGAGCTGGGAGAGGGGGCAGAGAACCTGATGAGGATGGCTCGACCGGGACTGTGCACGAAGATCCGCTCCACCCAGTTCCCTTTCTTCGTCCGCGGCGACACAAGCAGCCAGGCGTTCGGGATCACCTGACTCTGCTTATGCTGCTGGATCTGCAATCCCTCCCTTGTCTCCTCTTCAATTTTAGCTTAGAAGACCAGCCTTTGAAGGTGAAAGTATGGGCTGAATGTGGATGGAATGAGAAGGAAACCTCATCCTCAGCAGCATCAGTCCAGAGGGCGATGTTGATGGTGTCCACGTAGTTGGGGTAGCGGCCGAGCCCCACGATCTCGTAGGGCAGAGCGAGGGCGTCCCAGGAACTCTGAGCCAGCTGCGTTGCTACAAACCAGCGGCGTTGCTCACCAGTGGAGGAGGAAAGGACTGGCCACCTATCCCGGTGACATCAGCAGCGAGCACGTCGTTGTCTACGGTGGTGTAACTGATCACAGCTCCAGGGGCCCCGATGTTGGACATGGCCTGTGGCAACCCTCGACAGGCACTATCTTGTTCGCAAGTTCCCGCGAACACTTGCACCTGCCCCACCCCATCCAACTTCATGCATCGCCTCATCTCAATTCACCATCTCACCTTGAGGAAGGTGACGTCAGCACTGGGCCCCAAGTCGAATGTGAACTTGGTTGTGCCATCTTCTTTCTCGCACCTGGCATATCTTCCTTCTAGCACTTGGTTTGGGTAGAAAGCAAACAAGTAAAGACCAGAGGAGGATGTCCACGATGCCGTTCTCGCCCAGGTCGAAGAAGGTGGCGCCGCCGAGGAGCGGAGTCTCGCTCGGACAGTTCACCGCCTCCTGCTTCCAGTCCACCACAAACTTGCGGCTGTAGGGGCAGGACTCTGCGCTGCTGTCGCATTTCTTGTTCAGCGCCACGAAGGTCTGTCCAGGGCAGCAGCTTTAGCGAGGGGCGGAAGAGAAAGCTGAAGATGAACATGTTTCGTGCTCCCTCCCTTGTCCTGAAGAAAGAGAAGTAGATCTGGGTATCCATCTAAATCATAATCGCCCAGGCGAAGGACGAACATTTCACCGCTCTCCCCGGCCACCTTATAGCTCGTCTGCTCGTCCTTGGACAACTCGATATTCACCTGTAAATGAGATGATTGTAGAGGAGAGAGGAAGAAAGAGGGAGGGTGCAGAGCCTGAGTCCAGGTTTTGCTGCTGCCGAGAGGGCTGATGATGAGGACAATCTGGGTGCAATCCTCGCTGCTGCAAGAGGAGAGGATCATTTCGGAGCTCCCGTCCCGATTGATGTCGCCCACCACGGCGTATCCATGCCTGCCATAGTCCCCTTGCCTTGTCACCAACTGGGGACTTTAATTAAATGCACCTGAAGGAACTCAAGGCGGGTTTTAATAAATTTTGGGATGAGGATTCAACGAAAGGTTTCCAGGTCTGGTTAAACTTCCAGCCATAGTTTTCATCAACCGTCCTGGGATCCCGCCGCCACAGCTCCACCTGTCGCTCATTTTATTATTCTAGGCAAAGATGATGAAAAATGAGAACTTTATTGGAGTCCGGCTCCTGGGTGCCGATAAGAAATGAAGGATTGAGCCAAAGGTTGGTTTTGCTGGGTTTCGAGGGGGCCACGGCAGCCAGTGAGTGGCGGAAGGCTGCCTCCGGTTTGGCGTCTTTCCCTTTCTTCGCTCTTGCAAATCGATAGCCTATATTGCTTTGTTTCGCGTAAAAGTTAAAAGTCGAGGTAACTGGAAGCAGGAATGAAGAGAGAAGTTGTTCTCGCGGTTGCCAATGAAGCACTGGCGCTGTCCGTCTTTGAGGACTGGGAAGAAGATGTCACTGATCCCATCTCCGTTCACGTCCAGAATCACCGGCTGCTGACCTTCCTCCGTCTCCCATTGCGCTCCCTCCTCAAAATGGCACTCCATTTATTCAGCTACAATGTCAAGAGTATTTGAAAATGCTCATAATAGTGAAATGTAGGTAGAGAAACATGAGTGCAGTTGAAAGTGTGGAGTTGTTGGCTCTTTTCGCTTTCCATGATGCAGAGGTAGGCGAAGTGTTGTTTGGTGGCGAGGAGGAGGTCGGGGTACGCGTCGCCGTTCATGTCCCCCACTGCCGAGTTCTTTACATCCGCCCCGCTCACTCCTGACAACTCAGCCCCTTGATCATCGCTTCAACCTCTTCCACTCTGCTAGTGCACCAGATGGAAGTAGTACGGAGTATTCCTTGCTGGCCTTGAAGAAGTTCTCCGCCTCCTTCAGACCATTATCAGCAGTAGCGCTGAGGTAGACTATCAGTTTGTCTCCGTCCACGCCCAAGATATCCGTCATCTGGTCAAAGTTCGCATCCAGAAACGCCAGCGGCCTTCCTACAGATGCCCTTTCCCCTTTATTCTTACTTCTGCTGATTTACTGGGCAAAAAACCAGAGTAGAATGTCTGCTTATAGCCTCCTACAAGAGGCAGCAGAGCCAAGGCACGGAGGATGAGAAGCAGGAATTTCATGCTCTTTCCTTCTTTACATTGCTTTTCTGCCTGTGGTTAGTTAGCTCAGGCTTGCACCCCCAGCGTGTGTCATTGGATTGGATCGCACCAGACAGGTCTTCAGACCCTGAGACCCAGGCTTTTGCGCGCTTGCTCAAATGCACTTTATTTCATGTCATAGGCAGTGTCTAAAAAACATCGAACCAAATTGAACGTATATTCAGCATATTCATCAAAACATTCCTTTCTTTATTAGGGCTGACAAAAAAACACAAACCAGGTTTATTGTTAGTTCACTATTTTAATGACAATTTTATTTAGATGAAAAAAAGAAAAATCATCCAATGAAAGAATGATTGAAAAGGTGTTTGGAGAAGGTTTAGGAGGGATGGAGGCAGTCTAGTTCCTGGGGACGGTACCAGAAGTCCATCCTTTGGGTCCAGCTACATCATCCGCACTCTTATCCATCTCTGCATCCTTCAGGAAGCAGATGGAGCGCTCGATCTACAAATCCACTTCCCTAGCTTTGATTTACTCCTCAGGCAGGCAGAAGGGAACCCAGAAGTTCCAGGTCTTGCAGCTTCCCGACTCGTTGCACTTCTCGCAGCAGGCTTGCGCATTCTCCACCGCCTCCATCTGCACAACATCCTCTCCTTTCAGTCTCGCCAATCAGAGTTGAAGGCGGTGAAAGGGAGTGACGGTAGTGGTGATGGAGCCGTGGCGGCCGGGTCCGTTGGGAGTGTCGAAGGTGCAGTAGGGCTGGCTTTTCTTCTCCCCGGCCTCACCTTCACTCCCCTCCTCCTCTCCCTCCCCCTCCCCCTCCCCTTCCCCTTCCTCCGTGTCTTCATTCTTGCTTTTACTCTCCTCATCTGGATTCGGCCCCGCCAAACCTGGATATGCGGCCTTCAATCACCTCAATCTTTCCTCCTCCTTTCCAGCCTAACTTTTGCAGGCCATTGAAGTGGTGGCCATGAGGCCGAGCAGGAGCAGCAGTGCCAGCCAGCAGTTGCTCTTCATCCTTCCACTGCCACCAAAACCCTGATTGCGTCTCCGGCTTCCAAATGATAGACCTGTCTGACCCCCGACCGTGCCTTTTCAACCACCCTTTTCATCCCCACTCTTCATTCCGCCCCACCCCATCCTCCCCATCCGCCCCCCTCCCATCTCTTTACAACCCCCACCCTCTCCATCTTCTCTAATCAACGGTGAGCCGTCATAACCGGCTTGAAAGAAGAGCAGGGTGTCGTCGCTTTTTCCTGCCCCTGCCCTTCTCCTGCCGCTATTAGCACTCTCTGTTTGCCCAATTATGTGTGGCAGCGATGAGCGCCTGTTACGGAGCGCTTCACACTTTCTTCTTCTACCTCCCCGACACACAGGGCAGTAAAGTGAGGGGGCAGGACAGCTTTTTCCACACTGCAGCAGAGGCTTCTGAAGCAGCCCCAGCCAAGGGTCATGCGACTGGAGAGAGGCCTTTTTCTGCTCCGCCGCAAACTTTACACAAGACATCACAGGAGCCCCGGGCTGCTACCTCCCAGCTCTCAGCAGCCAGTCAACAGCACTCACTGTCCATACCTACCTTCTACTATCTCTGCCTTATTCTCAATATCAGCAGCATGGAAGGGCCCAATGATCTTCAGCCTGCTAAAGATGAGCAGGACGCTCAGAAGGAGGAACAGTGAGTCAATGCCTGTCTTAGTCATAAATGGAAAGATGAACAGATGATGTGAATTGAAATGCGAGAAAGAATGGGTGCTGAAATTGAGGTCGTCGGGCTACGACTTGTGGCAGGCTCGACGAGAGCGGGAAGCCAAAGAGCAACGAGCCTTGTCTGATGCCATCACGGCCTTTGCTCCGCTGGACGAAATCCGCATCCTACTCGCCTCCGGAGCTCAGGCAATCCTCCCTCTACCTCATTCTGCGCACCCACTATCTCTCTCTCCCGCTGCCAGGTGAACGGAGCGGTGGTGCAAGGCCTTCGACCTATCCACTACGCCGTGTATGCCGGGAATAATGACGCCCTCAATCTCCTCATTCTCAGAGGCGCCGACGTCAACATCAAAGGTCTCCTCCTTCTCACTTTCAATTTCAGAAGAATGATGCGAAGAAAGTTGGCTCCTGTTTAGATGAAGTAGGCTACACAGCGTTGCATCTAGCAGCAGAGCACGGGAACTATACCGGCGCTGCGAAGCTGATACAGGCTGGCGCCACCATCCAATGGCTGGAGCAGAAGCATAACGAGATCTTTCCCAGGTTCATCAGCAAGCCTATCGGCGTACGGAAAGTGATGATAACTTCAGAGACATCGGGATAGAGGACCCGTTGAGACTGGCCATAAAGAAGGGCAACTATGCCGTAGCCCTGCTCCTGCTCAAGTCAGGGGCGGCCACGAATACTCGCTATTTCCTCGGCGCTGAGATCAGTCTGGTGGACTCCAGCCAGTCACGTTTCATTCAACTCCTGCTTCAGTTTGGCGCCGATCCTAACGTCTACGATCGGTTCACCATTTATCATTCTAGAGCCAAAATTTTGCGAATAAACAATTCCTTAAATATGGTGCGCAATGAATTTGTCGTCCTTGGTCAAAAAAGGACTCGAAAAAAGGCATCATCTCAAAATTCTAGCGTTCATTTTGACCGTTCATTAGACATTTTGCTACTGCGTGATTCCGGCCAAAATGAGCGATGGAAATGGTGAAGTGGTGAATGAGTAGGGATGGATTGACGCCGTTGATGCGAGCGGCGCGGAGCAGTGAGGGAAATGCGGCGGCGGAGGCGCTGATGAGGGCGGGGGCGTGGGTGAACGCGCGTGCCCTGCAGCGGCAGGACGCTCGCATGCCCCTCCATTTCGCCGTCCTCGCCGGCAATCTCACCCTTTCCAAACGCCTCATTCAGGTTCTTTTACAGCCGAATGGCGTTCATAAGGTTGTGAATCGAAATCGGCTCGATGGTTTGAGAAAGGAGCGCAGGTGAACATGGCGAAGGATTATGAGAATGCATCCCCGTTGGATCTGGCAGTGATTAGAGACAGCTTGGATCTTGTTCGACTGCTCCTTGACAATGGTAGGTCGTTAGTTCCGTTAAGAAAGTTAGAAGAGGGAGAAATGCTCAGGGGCGGATCCGAATGCGGTGCACACCTACATCGGCTCTCCTCTACACCTGGCCGTGGCCTCGCCTCTAAGACATCAAAATGCCATCATGCACCTCCTGCTAGAAGCCGGGGCCGATCCCAACCTCAGCCCTGTTTTTGCCGAAGGTCTGCTTTGGTCAGCTAGGCCAACCTTTTCCAGCTTTTTATGTTCTCTATTTATGTAGCCCTTTCTCAATCAGAGGAGAATAATGTTAAAATCCGTAAAGCTTCTCAGAAAAATATTTAAAACTTGTGGCTTAGCGAAAGCAAACTGAAATTATTTTAGCTTTTTAGTCCGATTTGTTTAGGGTTCCGATTTATGAGTCAAAAAACCAGGAAACGATTAAACAAGGCATCAGAATTATAATTTAAAAAAATTTTATTGAAGGGCGGCTGAAATCTCCTCTGGTTGAGTACGTGCGGTCGAGTGAGGCACCCAAGGTCAGCATTGTTCGGCTGCTCTTGGCTTACGGCGGACGAGTTGGAATCAATTCCCCTTCACGGGTATTTCTTCGGGAGAAATAAGATTAGCAGGTGATAATGGTGTCACCGATGCGCAATCCGATGGGCATGCTTCGCAACCTCCTGAAAGCGGATGATGAGGAGCTCTTTGCCCTCCTGCTCGACGCTTCCGAGAGCTGGGACTCTGTCGCCTCCGAAAGACTTCCGGTGCCATTTCATTTAATCTTCATTCATAGCGAACATCCGTGAAAAACTGTGATTGATACTCTTGTTTTCTTCTTCAATTTACAACAAAAGTGAAACATAAATGTATTAAGACAGGCTTTTTGAGAGGTGTCAGAAATTTTAGGGGGCTTTGGACAAATTTTTTGACCCCCCATTTTTATGATTGGATATGAAAAAGGGATCAATTTTATACTATGTCCTAAAGCGAGAGCTTTTAAAAACCTCCCGTTGGCTCACAATTGAGATTTCTTTGAAGGGAGGTCAGGCAAATCGGGCAAAATCCAGAATTTCTTACTTTGATCACTAAAATCGCTGTAACTAGATAAGCACTCAATGAATTTCAAAAATTCCACCTGTGCTGAACCCATTAGAGTCTAAGTCGAATTTCTATGCCATTGGAATACAGAAAAATGTGTTATTTTGCACTGCTTTTTCGGTTCAAACTTGGAAATCACGAAATCAGAAATTTTAGATTTTTCCTAAAACTCAAATTTTTGATGTTTCAATGAAATTGAACAAACTTTTAACATGCATTTTTGAATTTCTCGTGAAATTTTGACCCTAGAAATGTCTTTCTGCCGCTTCTAAATTGCTGCTCATATCGGACTTTGGTCTCATTTCTGTGAGAAGGTCTAACCAAGCCCTATGTTATAACATAGGAGGTTTCAGCTTAGATAAAATTTTTGCACTAAAAAACTTCCTGTTCTTCAGGATAACGATATTGATCGTTTTCCTTTTATGGTCTACTTACCATAGGCCTAAGGCAGGTATCTACCTAAAAAAATTACTGGGTCACTGTTTACATTTATTAAAATGGGTCCAAAGTTTGCGTGCAGGTCAAGAATGTGCCCTATGCTACAACATAGGCCAAAAGTGACCAAAAAATTGTTGGTCTTGAAATTTGATTTCAATGCCCTAAATCGATGCTCCAACCTCAAATACACCAGAATATATCATTTTTATGTCCAATTTTGATATATTTTATGGTTTGACGTTTTCAGTATTTTTGATCAATTTTGTCTCAAATGGGACAAAATCATGAAATTGTGAAATCTGAAAATATATCAAAATTGGACATAAAAATGATATATTCTGGTGTATTTGAGGTTGGAGCATCGATTTAGGGCATTGAAATCAAATTTCAAGACCAACAATTTTTTGGTCACTTTTGGCCTATGTTGTAGCATAGGGCACATTCTTGACCTGCACGCAAACTTTGGACCCATTTTAATAAATGTAAACAGTGACCCAGTAATTTTTTTAGGTAGATACCTGCCTTAGGCCTATGGTAAGTAGACCATAAAAGGAAAACGATCAATATCGTTATCCTGAAGAACAGGAAGTTTTTTAGTGCAAAAATTTTATCTAAGCTGAAACCTCCTATGTTATAACATAGGGCTTGGTTAGACCTTCTCACAGAAATGAGACCAAAGTCCGATATGAGCAGCAATTTAGAAGCGGCAGAAAGACATTTCTAGGGTCAAAATTTCACGAAAAATTCAAAAATGCATGTTAAAAGTTTGTTCAATTTCAATGAAACATCAAAAATTTGAGTTTTAGGAAAAATCTAAAATTTCTGATTTCGTGATTTCCAAGTTTGAACCGAAAAAGCAGTGTAAAAAAACATATTTTTCTGTATTCCAATGGCAAAGAAATTCGACTTAGACTCTAATGGGTTCAGCACAGGTGGAATTTTTGAAATTCATTGAGTGCTTATCTAGTTACAGCGATTTTAGTGAAAAAAGTAAGAAATTCTGGATTTTGCCCGATTTGCCTGACCTCCCTTCAAAGAAATCTCAATTGTGAGCCAACGGGAGGTTTTTAAAAGCTCTCGCTTTAGGACATAGTATAAAATTGATCCCTTTTTCATATCCAATCATAAAAATAGGGGGTCAAAAAATTTGTCCAAAAATTCTTACATCTCTCAAAAAGGTTGTCTTAAGTTGCCGCTGCAACGACGCCTACTTGTGCATAACCGGGCAAGCAGCCCACCCAGCCTTCTGCACTCTGCACGCTCTGCTTTTCGCCGCCAGCAGGGGAAAATCAGCCCCAGCCTCATAGCTGGCCTGCCCATACCTCGAACTCTCGCTGCCTATCTCCTTTTCAGCTACTCCCCTCAGTCACCCGCCGATACGCCTCAACCTCAACCCATCTGATTCAGCGCACACTTCTTTTTCTTTTCATTTATTTTCTCGTCTATTTTCAACAGTGCTATTTGAACGCATTATTCTTGCACACTTGAATTAAATCACAACTGTATAAGAGAGCTTTTGTGAGAGGTTGAAAAGTGGGACGGACAAAAATTTTTACCCCCCTTTTTTATATTTTTTATTAAAAGTAGACATGTTTTTAAGACTTTTGGTAGAGTATGAGCATCCAAAACTCAAAATTCGATTTTTGGCGAATTTTTGAATGTAAAAAAATGACCTATTTTTTAATCATCCATAACTCTCGTTCTGCTCAACGGATTTTAATGATTTGACCGCCAATCGAACCGTCTCAATGAGAAGAATATTTTGTTTTTTTTGTTCATTTCTCTTCAATCATTTCCCGCCGAGTTATTAACAAAAAAACAGTTTTTCAGTTTTCAAAATTTCAAAAAATTTATAATTTCGATGTAAACCTTTCATTTGCGCCGGACGAGACCCATTTTTTCTGAAATTTCAGGTAATTTTACATATGTGTACCATTCCATAACTTCCAAAGCCTTGTTCTAAGAGAGATATTTGAGTCTCAAAATGAAAATGCCCATTTTGCCCCTATGTTATAGCATAGGCAAAAAATGAGCAAAATATTTTTTGTCTCAGAATACCAATTTTTTGGCTCAATAAATTTCTTCTGACCTGTATCCATCTAGCTGAGTGGTTTTTAGCTTCAATTTTATCCTTTGAGCATGAAAATGTTGATATTATTTTTCCCTATGCTGTAGCATAGGTAGTGTTGTAGCATATGGAAAGTTGCAGTCAAAATTACCGCACTCAAAGGATAAAATTGAAGCTAAAAACCACTCAGCTAGATGGATACAGGTCAGAAGAAATTTATTGAGCCAAAAAATTGGTATTCTGAGACAAAAAATATTTTGCTCATTTTTTGCCTATGCTATAACATAGGGGCAAAATGGGCATTTTCATTTTGAGACTCAAATATCTCTCTTAGAACAAGGCTTTGGAAGTTATGGAATGGTACACATATGTAAAATTACCTGAAATTTCAGAAAAAATGGGTCTCGTCCGGCGCAAATGAAAGTTTTACATCGAAATTATAAATTTTTTGAAATTTTGAAAACTGAAAAACTGGTTTTTTGTTAATAACTCGGCGGGAAATGATTGAAGAGAAATGAACAAAAAAAACAAAATATTCTTCTCATTGAGACGGTTCGATTGGTGGTCAAATCATTAAAATCCGTTGAGCAGAACGAGAGTTATGGATGATTAAAAAATAGGCCATTTTTTTACATTCAAAAATTCGCCAAAAATCGAATTTTGAGTTTTGGATGCTCATACTCTACCAAAAGTCTTAAAAACATGTCTACTTTTAATAAAAAATATAAAAAAGGGGGGTAAAAATTTTTGTCCGTCCCCCTATTTGATATATTTCACCTTCTCAGAAAAGCTCTCATAAAACATTACAATCAAACGTTTCACAAATGTACAGTGGGATAAGCAGGTAATCATTCACTTGGGGCGTGTAGCTTAGAGACATCCTCATAGGGGATGCCCTTGATGACTTCTCCATGATGAGAGCCAGAAGTAAGTTTGACAGTGATGGAGAAGGAATCGGGCTGTACACTGTCCACGACAGCCTTGGCACCCCGGTAGGCTCCGTTGAGGACGGCCACGGGCTTCCCGATGGCCGGAATCACCGTTTCCAGGTGGCTCTGGTCCAGCTTGGCCGCCGTCTTCCCGTCCTCCAGCAAGCGGACCAGACCTAGGCTGTGCGGGCCAATGGCAGAGATTGACTCAGTTATGGGACTCTGGGAACCGGTGTAGTTGTCGACGAGCTCGTGGACGACGCCCTTCTTCTTGTAGAAGCGGTCGCCGAGTCTTTTGGTGGTGATCTTGACGACGATGCCTGGGCTGAGCCAGTAGTCCTTTCGGTTCTTCACCTCTTTTCGTCGCTCTTCCATCGCCTCCAATGCATATTCACTCATTGATCCTCTCCATTATCCTTAGCCTCATTTCTTCACCTTGATATCGTCTAGAGCAGACCGCTTGCGGCTGGCTTTTTTCGAGCTCGAAGCTTTGTCCTCATCCTGACAATTATTCAAGCATTAGAGATAGTTTTTAAGGAAAGTTAGATGGAATGAAAAACCTCCTCATCTTTGGGCTCCTTTTTAGGCTTCTTGAGAGGCTTGAAGAGGTCAGGCGTGGGTGCAAGGGCGGGAGCGGCGGCATCGGCCTCCTCTTTCTTCACAGCCGCAGCCAGACTGAAGGCTAGCTTTTCGTCCTCGTCCCGTTCCGCCAGCTCCCCGCCCGTCGTTGTGCTCACGTCCTCGCCTCTTTCCAGCGCCTCAATCCCTCTTCTTAGTTCCGTCTGTCAGTGTTTGAGGAAGGCGAGTGGTGGGAACCTTGTTGCGCTCGATCTCCGCCTGTTTGGTGATGAAGTCCATGATGGCCTCGTCGTCAGTCTGGTCCATCTTCTTCTTCTTCGCATCCCGAGCCTTCTGCTCCTCCTCCGCCCGGTCGATGTACTGGATGTACCAGCCCTTCTCCGTCAGGTCCACCTCAAAAGCATCCAGAAGATAATCCAGGGATAGGAATGGCGGGGATAGGGAAAGGTGACTTTGCAGATGCCAACGCGTCCCAGGTAGTTGACGAAGCCGGTGAGGGTGTGCCAGGAGGTGGCGTTCATGTGGACGTGGCTCTTGTCCCGGATGTACTCCTGGTAGACCTACAGAGCAGAGCTGGTGAAAGGATGAGAGTGAAGATGAGGGAGGGGAGGCGGACGTGGTTGGCCTTGACGCGCTTGGAGCCATACTGACGGCGCAGGACGTCCAAGAAACCCTTTTGGAAGCCGGAGGAGAACTCGTTGAGGTAGCGATTTGGGTTCTCTCCGAACAGCAGCAGCTGCCGTTGATGAGACTCCGACGACATGTGACACTTGAACCTCAAGCACCGCTCTTTCTTCTAGTTCCCAGCTTACTCCAAGCGGATGAGCAACCCATTTTGGTCGCGACACTGCTTCTGACACATCTGGCAGTACCAGCGGAGCTTCTGCAGCCCCTTGGATCTCATCCGGTTGGAGAGATCCTTCGGCGTTCCACGCTCATGCTTCGGCATTTTCCCTGCTTCCCTCTCACTCTACTTCTCAGCTGTAATAGTTTTACTCAATCCTCAACTGAAAAGCAATCCACGGGCAGACGCTCAAAAAGAATTTCCTCCATATAATACGAGAGTTCAGCGTGCGCACTTGCTGGTTTGCCCTGCTTGAAGGCGGGAGGAGGTTGGGGAGGTTGGTAAAGTGAGCGTCTGAAGGGTGCATACGATAGGTGGGGTGTGCACAGCGACGTGGCCCCGTCTCAGATTCCACGAGGGCGCGCCAGCTGAGTTTGGGCCCGCACACTGCAAACGCCTTTCTAGCTTCTAGCTCACACCAACCAGCAGAAGCCATGTCCACCTGGGAGGAGTACCTTCGACAACAGGTCCCCTTCCTTGTCTCAAGTCCAGATGCTAACAATTCCTCCACCAGGACCCGCTTGAGGCCTTGTTGCGTTTTATGATTTTGCTCTGCATGGCGCTATCTGGATCTTTATGTTTTCTGATAGTTTGAAGTATCAAAAGAAGCGGCTCAGGGTAATTGGTATGGATCTTGAATGAACTAAATGAAAATGGAGTATTTGAGGAGGAATGCGATGGTGTTCGGTTCACCTGGAACGTGTGGCCGCACAGCCGACTGGAAGCCACGCGTCTGGTCGTTCCCATGGCCGCCTTCGTGACTCCGCTGAAGGAGCGCCCGCCGGAGGTTCCCGCCCCGCCCCCACTCCACTATGACCCCGTCCTCTGCACCAAGACCGCTTGCAAAGCCGTCCTCAACCCCTTCTGGTTATACTCCCTTCCTGCCCTCTCTCCCCTCCTACCGAGCCTCCTATCCTACTGGTTGCAGTGCGGTGGACTTCCGGACGAAGACCTGGGGCTGTCCGATGTGTGGCCAGCGGAATCCATTCCCGCCCCACTACGCCATGATCGCGGAGAACAACCTACCGCCCGAGCTCGTTCCCCAGTTCACCTCCATCGAGTACACCCCACAGGCACTCACTCTGCCCCTGTCAGAATAGGTGTGGGAGGGAGAGCAAGGAGGATTGAAGGCGGGGAAGCAGCAGGCGGTGATGCCGCCGATCTTCCTGTTCGTGGTGGACACGTGCGTGAACGAGCAGGAGCTGAGCGCCTTGAAGGCTTCGCTGCAGACGGCCCTCTCACTCCTCCCGCCCGACGCCTTCGTTGGGCTCATTACCTACGGACGCATGGTCCAGCTACACGAGCTCAACGTCCAGGGCATCTCTCGCGCTTATATTTTCAAAGTTAATCCTCTTTTTCCTGGCCTACAATATTACACTTTGGATACAAGGAGACATCCGTTCTGCACACAATCTACAGCATTTACACTTTATATTGTTCTCGGTCAGTTGTTCATCAGCTATCCATCGTTTTTTAATTTTATCCGTTCGTTACTTATTGCATAACTGAAACATAAAGGAGGTGAGTAAGAGATGAAAGGTGAAATAAAATTGGAGGGCACGAAGGAGGTGACGCAGAAGCAGATCCAGGACGTGCTGCATTTGAACATCGGGCGCCCGGCCATGGCCCAAGCTGCGGCGGGCGGGCAGCACGCCCCGCCCACCAACAAATTCCTTCAGCCCATCCACGCCTGCGACATGAGCATCAACGACCTCATCGAACAGATCGCCCGCGACCCTTGGCCTGTACCCCAAGGACAGCGGCCCCTCAGAGCCACCGGCGCCGCTCTCTCCGTCGCCGCCACCCTTCTTGAGGTCTTCTCATTCGTCCTCCTATCTCCTCTATTCTCCTACCAACCTCCCTCACCTTCATCCCCCTTCACAGGTCTGCTACCCGAACACGGGGGCTCGGGTGATGCTGTTCATGGGCGGGGCCTGCACTCACGGTCCCGGCGCCGTGGTGGGCGAGGAGCTCAAGGTCCCCATCCGCTCCTGGCACGCCATCAAGGCACGCTTCTTCTCCTTGCTGCTCCTTAGAAACAGAGTCAATAAATCAGTTGAGGAGGACAACGCGAAGTTGATGAAGAAGGCGGCCAAGTTCTACGATTCCATCGCCACGCGGGCGGTGAAGAACGGGCACGTGATCGACCTCTACTCCTGTGCTCTGGATCAGACCGGCCTCATGGAGATGAAGAACTGCTACAACCAGACCGCAGGTTACCCCACCATGCCTACCATGCCATGGCCATGCCAGGCAACATTGAAAGCGGCCTTAGGTCACGTGGTGATGGGGGACTCCTTCGACTCCACGCTCTTCAAGCAGACCTATCAGCGGGTCTTCGAGAAGGATGCCCAGGGACACCTCAAGATGGGCTTCAACGCCACCATGGAGGTACCTTCCTTTCCCTCTCCCCTGCTTCCTTCAGTTGATTCCAGTGGTCAATGGGATTGTAGGTGAAGGTGAGCCAGGGGGTGAAGATAGAGGGAATGCTGGGCTGTGCGGCGAACATGAACGTGCGCAATGCGGCTGTGAGCGAAACGGAGATGGGCCTCAGCGGGACCTGTCAGTGGAAGTTCTGCGGACTCACACCCAGAACAACTCCAGCCGTCGTCCTCGAGGTCTTTTTCTCCCACTCTTCCTCCTCCTCCAACCTCCCAACACCTCTACTTCTCCAGGTAGCAGCGCAGCACGGGAGCGGGGTGGCGGACGGGGCCCGTGGCTACGTTCAGGTGGGCTCCTAGAGGTGGAGGGTGAGGGAGTAGGAGGAGGAGGAGGAGAATGTCAGGTGATCACGGCCTACCAGCACTCCAGCGGGCAGCGTCGGATCCGGGTGACGACGACGTGTCGGAGCTGGGTGGACGGGGGCAGTGGGCAGGGCCAGGTTGCCTACGGCTTCGACCAAGAAGCTGCCGCCGTCGTCATGGCTCGCCTGGCCGTCTGGCGCGCCTCCAATGAAATGGACACCCCTGGTCTGTTTCCCAACCTTGTCTGAGGGCGGTGAGGAAAAATGACCTTAGATGCTCTCCGCTGGGTGGATCGATCACTGATCCGAATGTGTCAGAAGTTCGGGGACTACCAGAAAGATGCGCCGGAAACCTTCCGCCTCCCAGACAACTTCTCCCTCTTCCCTCAGTTCATGTTCCACCTCAGACGATCGCAATTCCTTCAGGTTTCCTTCATGCTTTGCTTTCCTCTGCCCACACAACTCTATTTACATGCCAGGTCTTTAACAACAGCCCCGACGAGACCAGCTACTACCGGCACGTGCTACTGGCCGAGAACGTGACGGAGTCCACCACCATGATTCAGCCCGTCCTCTTCGCCTATTCCTTCAATGGACCTCCTGAGCCTGTTAGCACCAACTATCTGCAATCATGGATGATGAGTGCCAACTTTGGTAGAGTGGATGCTCAACTCAGCTTGTTTTCAATGTCATCACCTTGATTTCAGTAGACTGCTATGATTTTCAATGTAATGCTTTAATTAATGTATTTGATTTGAAACTTTGAAAATCTGGTTAGATCATCAGTTGGCTAAATGTATTGATTTTTGTTCTCGTATGATGGAAATAGTAGACTGGATACATGCAATTGGTAGGAAATCAATTGAAAAATGAAAAGCGGAAATCAGGTGGAAGGAGAGCTGGGGGTATTTGAAGCATTCAACAGATCGTAGCGAAGCAAGTGAGCTCCATTGCCCGGTTTTGCTTGAAATTAGGTGATTATTGGGCCTACTCACCCTTGTCATGTTTCAAAATGGCCCAGTCGACAGCGCCCGCACCTTAAATTGGCTTCATTGCAAAGATAGAACAAGAAAACGTTGGCCTTTATTAACTGAAAGTGTTGTTTTCAAGTACTAACCAGGCCCGATGACGCATAACTTCGCATATCGGACGGCCACCCAGACCACTTGGCCACTCGCCCGGAACAAAAGTTTAAATGCACCCTCAATCTTTTCCTTTTAGCACCTCGGAAAATAAACTTTATAAAACGAGAATAGTTTCATTAAAAAGATGCATTTCCGTGCATTTTTTTAAAAAAAAGATCATCAAATTTGGTTGAAGTGGGGCTGAGATATGGCCATTTAAAAGAAGCCAAGTCGAAAATCAGGGCTCTACCGAAATCCGGGCCCCCTTCAAAGCCACAACAGAAGTTGAGCCTCCATGTTAAAGATACTGGCATCATCCTCCATGCTGCAATCAACATCGAACTCGAATTAAAGCAAGTCATGGCACATGTTCATTAGTTATGCCCATGAAACATACAATGGGCAGGTAAAGCTTAAGAGAGTAATGCAGGTTTTGCTGGACACAGCGTCGATCCTGCCAGATCGAATCCTGCTGATGGACGATTACTTCCACGTTCTCATCTACCTTGGCCAAACCATGGCCGCCTGGAAGAAGATGGGCTACCACAACGACCCCCAGTACGCTTCCTTCAAACAGCTCCTCGAGGCACCCGTCGAGGACGCCAAATCCATCCTTCAGGTTCTTCTTCCCTCCTCCTCTTCCTCCTCACATCAGTTGCAAACTCTGCTGCTTCAGGAACGCTTCCCTATGCCGCGCTACATCGAGACGGAGTACGAGGGCAGCCAGGCTCGCTTCCTCCTCTCCAAAGTCAACCCCTCCCTCACCCACAACAACCCCTACGCACAGGTCTCCTCCAACACTCCCATCTTCTCTTCTCTCCCTCCATATACCTCAGCATTTAAGCAAAGCATAGTTACTCAAATATTGCTCCTTTAGGGCTACGGCGGCGCTGAAGCGGTAAGTATTTCCATCGGGCTCAGCTATATATCAATCGTCAGAATATTTAGCCCTCGAACATTTGGCATAATACATTTCAAATTGCTCCAAATATTCTGGCGATTGCCTCAAGCACCAGACTCTCATTACACGGGTACACTTGTCAAGTCTCCGTTTCCGGCATACTGCCGTTGGTGATGGCGTCTTTGTGGCATAAGCACACACACATCTTTCCTACAATACCTTGCCGCTATCTTCTAGAAAGAGGGGAATGAATGTTGAGGACGGGGGAGCGCCGGTGTTCACAGACGACGTCTCGCTGCAAGTGTTCATGGAGCACCTGAAGAAACTCTCCGCCTCCTCCTCCACCTGATTTATAGCCTCCGAGATCGTGGCAATGTTGTGCTGGCATTTTCAATATCTCTTGATCAGAGCTGGGTCAGAGAAAAGTCGCAGACTGGCAGGGGGAAAGATGATGCATAGCTACGAGGCAGGAGGGAGAAAGAGGCGAGGAGGGCCGCTGGGAGGAGGAAGGGCAATCTTACTCCAGCCTCTTCTTGCCTATCTCCTCCAGAGGAAAGGCGCAGGGAGGGGAGGAAGGGGAGAGGAGGCCTAAAAGGGCCCCGAGAAAGAGAGAGACCACCAACTGACAATCAATAAACTACCCACCTCCCCCCTCCCAGCTTTCCGCGCACCCTCTCCCCCTTCAGCCCCTGCATGCATCGATGTATGTACCTAGCTAGGCAAAAAGCCCATCAGAAGGCCGCCTGAGCACATACACAGGAATCGGGCAGTGCAAGCTTTGCTCACATCCCAGCTCACCTTCATCCAAAGGGCCATGTAAGAAGACGCTTTCTAGGATTCCAACTTAAAGGAGGCACTGATTTGAATTGGCAGGTCTGAGCAGCAAGAGCGGCAGCCGTACCAGACACCGGCAAAACTGAGCAATCTGATGGGTGAAGTGCAGGAGGTGAGGGACTGCTGTTGATGAGGGACCAAAGGAGGAGTTGAAGAAGAGCTGTGCAGGTGAAGCAGATCATGCAAGACAACATCGACAAGGTCAACGAGCGTGGAGAGAAACTCCAGCATCTCAACGAAACTTCCGGTTTTAGCTTTTGCCCACTACATTCTCATCTCACTTTCTTCGCTGCATTTTTTAATAACTTGTGAGGAGGAAATTAGAGGAGCTGAATTGCAGAGCAGCTGAAGGAAGGGGCTCAGAGTCTCAGTGCCACGGCTAAGAAAGGGACAAAGTGATCATGCATCTCCCATCTATTTCAGCCTTTAGTTCACTGCAGCATTACCTCTATTTTGATTTGCAATATTGCGCACACTTTGTGGGCAGTTTATTTTGACTCAAACGCTGATTCCTTTTTTAAGTGTTCCTCACTTGCTTTAATGTCGCTTGCGCAAAACAACTTTCGGTCTGGTGAGTAATCGGGCAAAGTTTGCAAAAAAGAGGCAATGAGGGAAAATGGAAAGCAGAGGGAATATTAGCCGGTCAATTGATCAGGGAAAGGGGAAAAGCGGGCGGGGTCGGGAGGGCCGTTGCCCGTGGTAGCGTGGGGGGAGGAGGGAGGGCTTAAAAGACCTTGTGCTTCTCCCTCTCTACCCCTCCTTCCACACTCACTGGACCTTCTTGACGCTGAAATGTCGATATTGCCTCCACACCCTCAGCTCCCAACTCCACGCTCCCTCCTCTCCTCCACATCCCTGCTGCTATAAAATAATCTACTTTTCACCCTTTTTAGCCTCACCAGTTAGTTTTTAGCCTCACCAATGAGTCTGAGCAAAAATTAGTATTTTTGTGTCCTTTGAAATCGTTGACAATCTTTTAATCCCATTTTGTATGAAGAGATCGTGAAAGAAGAAGGGGAAGCGGTAGGCTAAGATGGTTGGGTGGTCAAGTGAGTTGGCGGTATTTGATGGAGCTGTGAGCTGGTGCTTTTTCCTTGGAATAATGGCTGGCGAACTGGGCGGCGTGGAAGGGGCATGAAAGTGGAGAGATAGCGTGGGGCTGGGAGAGGGCGTGGAGAGAAGGAGAGCTGGGGGATGGGGTAGGGGGAACGGAAGGGAGAAGAGAGAGCTGTGGCGGAAGTGGAGTGGGTATGGAGCAGCGAGGACAGAGCGTGGCCAATCGATCCATCCACACAGGCCGCCGGCCCCGCCCCGTCCTCCAGCAAGAGTGGCATTGGCTCCCTCCCTCCCTCCCCGATGAGCGTGGAAGCCCCCCTCTCCTCCCTCCACCCTTCCTCCCTCCACCCTTCTCCCCTTCTTCCTCACCCCTTCGCGCCCAATCCACCCTCCATTCCACCTTGCCTTCTCTCGACAACCCCACGCATTCCCCCACCCACCTTCCTCAAACACCCAACCCTCTTTATCCTCCCAACAGGGCCCCCATCATCTGCTCATTTGCTCAAATAGGAGCGCATTTGCAGGGCGACGAAGGCTGAGAAGGGTCGGGGGCCGAAGGAACTTCATCCGCTAGCATCTCCTCTGCGCTCCTGGAAGAGCTATGTAAAGAGCTCAATTGGCATCTGGATGAGTTGGGAGGGCAGTGAGGAGATGATGTAGAGAGAGGAAGCAGAGCATCTGCTATGCATGGGGGCGCTGGGTGGAAGGAGATGTGATTGCAGGGCGGAGCCGGAGAGCACCGAGCCTCAAGCCACCGGCGAGGGTCTGCTTTTTCATTCCCCTTTCCACCACTTTCACTCCCCTTTCCACCACCTTCACCTCCCTTTCCACCACCTTCACTTTCCAATCTCCCTAATATTCTCCTTCTCCCCACCTTTCCGGTCCTTCTGCTGCCCTGCCCCCTCAGCCCCGCCCCGCACAATCTACAGCCCCCTAAGCCCTCGTAAAAAAGGCCCAGCAGCCTGTCTATTCATTGGGCCGGCAGGAGCATTCTTGCTTTCTCCCTCCCTCCACACTTCGCTCCGGACGGACAGCATAGCAGGAAAGAATGGAGGATGAGGGAGGCTACGTCGGTGCGTCAATTTTACTCTTCATACTCCTCTCCTTGGGCTCTGATAGAAAGCAAGGAGGCAGAGGGTGTTGGCGGTGGGGTGGATTCAGATTGAGTGAAGGTGATTGCAGAAGGAGGCTATGTCGGTGAGTCCATGAGTGCCCTCTCATTCACTGCTCCGCTTCACTCAATTTCCAGCCTCAATCCCCCAAAGCATTGCTCCCTTTTGCTGTGCCTCTTTATGTGAACTGCGCCCAAAGGAGACGCTCAAAAGGAACCTTTCAAATCAATTCACCATGCCTTAACCGATTTGGCTTCATGAGAAAGTTAGTGGAAGAGAATTGGTTTGCAGCTGAGGATGGTAGCTACAAACCGAAGGGGCCATCCAAGAAGCTTCAGCAGACTCAGGCTCAAGTTGATGAGGTTCTTTTCAACAAATGTCAAAAGTACTTTTGAAATTCAAAGCAAAAACCCTGCAGGTTGTGGAGATTATGAAGGTGAATCTAGACAAGGTTCTGGAACGAGATCAGAAGCTGTCCAATTTGGATGACAGAGCCGGTAACAGAAGCATTTGTGGTGGTGAACAAAGAAAACTGGGGCTGGTATTGAGATGCATTGCAAGAAGGAGCGCAGCAGTTCGAGAAGCAGGCGGCGACGCTGAAGAACAAGATGTTCTGGAAAAACATGAAGATGACGATCATCATCGCTGTCGTCGTCCTCATCATCGGCATCATCCTCTTCCGCTCCTACATTCCCACCGGAGAAATCGCCAAGTACCTCACACTTTCTCTCCCTCACACCCTCTCTAGGGCCAGTAAGCAGAATAAGAGGAAGACGTCGTGAGTAGTTTGAGATAGGCATAGGTTTGAAAGCGCCGCAAAGGCAGGGGCACGACAGACGCGGTAATGGCCACATGCATGCTCTCAGTGCGCCCCCCGCTTCCATCCAATGGGAGAGATTGGCAGGGAAATGAGCTTGGAGATGTTGTCCTATTGGGGGATTTCCTGAAGCCTTGAAGCTGGTGCAAACTTCGCTGCTTGCAGAGCGGCATCAGGGGCAGCGGCAGGTGCTGCTGGCGGAGGAGGAGGAGGTGGGGCAGGAGCTGGGGCTGCTGGTGGAGCGCCACCGCCACCAGCTCCAGCGCCGCCAGCTCCTCAAGGCGGCGGGGAACCGGCCGGTGGGGCTGCCGGAGGAGGAGGAGCAGGTGAGTAGAAGTTGAGAATGAAGAGCTCTCCTCAGCTGTGTAAAGGATGCCTAGAGGGAGGGGGTGAGAGTTTCAGCTCCTGCGGCCTAGACGGCGTCTGTCCTTCCAATTCCTGCCTATCCTAACACTACTTCACAGGTAGACTGTCGCTGTAGTGCTGCCAGCTTTGGCCTTTCTTCAGCCCCTCCTCGCATGCTCCTTCCCAAGCTTTCGCCGCATTTCCATTCTATTCTTACAATTCCTTCTTATATTCATTCTTCGTATTCCCCTATACCTCATCACTGTGGTAGATAGTTTCGATTTTATGGGCCCCAGTATACATTGCATGGTTTAGGATAGATATGGTATATTGTTGGGCATATTGGTGGTGTTTAACGTGGCTGAAGAGATGAGGGAAAAATGAGAATTCTTTTCAATTGGTGGACTAGAAGCGGCGGTTGTGTGATTGTTGAACATTTGTTGGTTGGGTAATTGTTGGACATTTGTAGGTTCCACAAATGAAGCTGCGGAGCCAGCCCAATCTCCAGGCGCGCAAGACAAAACCAGCAAGGAATAAGACTTACAGCTGCTTCACCTGAGTTCAGCCAGATATCACTACATTTCCCCCAGGCGTGCCCAAAAATATTCCTTACTGATTCTACATAATGAGTATGAACCCTGTGTATAGGACCCTTCTTTCTATTTTTCATTTCTAAGCTAAGAAGCATTGGCATCATTTAATAGGCATCTAGGGACTTAGGAAAGAGCTCTGGTTCTTGACCGTTTTCCTTTGATTTCCGCCCTGCCTTTTCAGTTTGCGTTGCCAGAGTGAATTCGCCAATCTTCTGCCCTGTAGTGGGATCCTTGAAACTCGCTTATTGGTCACCGGTTAGCTTGATGGCTCGGCAATTTCTTGGCAATTCCTAGGCTTCGGCTCACTTTTACTATTCCTATGTTGTATCTCAGAAATCAATATTCCTCGTAGCGATTTGGAACGATGGGGCATGATTTTATATGCACACCCATTGTGGCCATTTTGGTGATAGCTGGCTAATTCCAGGCTTGGATATGAAATATATTACGCGAAAGCAGCTTTCTTTCTTTGAATTTGCGTTGCTGAAAAACAGGACTAAACATATACGTAAAATTAAAAATCTTCCTGGTTACAAAACAGGGTGATATAGATAAGTGTCCATTTTATCAGTAAAATTTACTGGGATTTACTGGAATTTACTTTTAGCCGAGCCGGGCTGTATCATGGGATGGTTCTGAATTGCACTCTATACTTCTCTCTTAGAGTGATTCCACTATTCCAGTTACGTTAACATCAACGTTTTTCAATAAATTTTATAATATTCATAATTGTTTTTTAAATTATCCTTCAACTTTTTGTGTTCATCCTACGCTCTTTTTCCAGGCAAAATGCAGGAACGATGAAAGACAAAAAAACTGGGACGTGCAGATGCGAAAAGAGGCGAAGGAACTATGACCACAGATTGCACACAGCATTAGGCTCTGCTCCCCTCATCCAATCCTGGCTGTACATCCCAGAAGCAATGCGAAGTGAACAACAACCAAAGTGGGTAGGCAACAAAAAGCTCCAGTGATTCTGACTTTGAAGGAAAGCACGAATTATGCCAAACAGAATGGGCAACGTGTGAAACCTGGGAGAACTATCACCGGCAGAAAAATTGGCGGTTGGGGCCCTATTTTGAGTATGCAAAGCGGCTCTGCCGCCAGTAAGAAGAAGAAATAGAAAAAGAAGCAGACTTCAATTCACCCGTCACCGTCCTGATGTCAGCCAATCTAAGAACCTAGAATTGGAGTGGAGGGGAGGAAGGGAGGGAGGAGAGGAAACTAGAGATGTTTGGTCTTACTCTTGTGCACCACTGGGACATTGCCCGCCGCTCCGGCGTCTACCCAACCTGCAGCCGAGGTTTTGCTAGAGAGCCACAAATAAGCCTGAAGGGAAGAGGCTGATGGAAAGGATACCGAGTCGATTGCGAATTCGTCCCATGTTCCAGAAGCTCTTGAACATGCTGGATCCCGTCTGGCCCTTCGCCTTCACCACGCTGCAAAATCTCTCTGCTCAATCTATTCTTCATCATGCCTCAAAATTGCATTGCAGTAAAGACGGGCTTATCACTCCATGTTTGATGGCGAGCTGACAAAGGAAGAAAACGGAAAGAAGACTCTTTTTGTGGCCAACAAATTAATGCGAGGAAGTTTGGTCTCTTTTAGCAGAATCCAAAGTCGGTGATTAGCAGAGGAAGCATTGCAGAAAGTTCAGCAAAAGTCAAGCAGAAAGGACAAGCGCCGAGTAACCTAAGCAAGGCCACGGGTGAGAGTGAATGGAAGGACATTTGCCGAAGAATGGGTAGGCTAGAAATTTGGGATTTCGCAAAATGTCCTTTCTCCTGGTTCAGACTCATGGCCACCATGAAAGGGGAAACGCAAGGACTTAAACGCAAAAAGGGCTACAAGAAGATCGCTTACGGGGACATGACACGTTTTTCGTAGCATTCTTTAGTGGTCAACATTATAATATGGATAAGAACTATGGCTGGTGGCTCGAAAATCAGTTGCTATTATGAGCAAAAAGAATCGCAATAGACCTAAAGGAAAAGCTGCCAAGTCAGTAGATCCACTGACTAGCTCCGCTCTAGTTGCCTTCCAACATTCTCGCTTTATATTTCAGAAGAAACCTCTTTATCCACGGCAAAACCAAAAATAGCTAAATTAATTGGCCCATTCAGCCATTTTGGGTTGCTAGCCTAATTTGTGGAACAGTGAAGAGTTGTGATAATTGGAAGAAATTTGGTCCAGCTGGTGGCAAGTGGAGCGGAGAGGGCAGGCAATTTCCTTGTGGGGAGGATGAATGGGTGGAGAAGGAAGAAGAAGCGGAAAGGATGAATAAGGCCGAGGGTAGAGGGGTAAAAGGGGTAGGAGGAGGAGGAGGAGGAAGAGTCAGTGTTGGAAAGAGTGTAGGGCGGCTGACTTGAGGCCCGATGGCACCAGGGCTGCCGCAGTTCCTCCTGCTCTGGAAAATGGTCCAGTTTTCCCTTTCTCCTCCTCTTTTGGCCCACTGTTGCCAGCGAGAGCAATCAAGTCAGCCGCCGTGAAAGGGTGGATGGGTTGCAAATTCACAGGGTCATTAATTAAACTAATTGACAGGAGCATGACTTTGGTGGCATTTTTTGAATTCGAAAACTATTGTGCAAACACTGAACGGATTTTGAGCATGTTTTTCAATTGCTCTGTTGGCTTAGGATAAAAGTGGAAACAATGGACATGCTGAGAATCCAAATGACAGCTGGCGAACTGGAGTGTAGGTCTAGCTAATCTGTGGCAATGAGAAGCAGTGAAGAAGGAGTGAAGGAGAGGAACGGGGCTGACTTGATTGGCGGAGAGAAAAGAAAAAGAGCGAAGAAGGGAGTGAAAATAAAGCAAGAGTAAGTGACCGACCGACTAGGGCTGGTAGTGTCCATGGCCTCTTCAAAGGCGGAGGCTGGGAGACCGGAGCCTCCGCCAGCTTCAGCTTCCGCGGGGAACGTGAACTCCCGCCTAACTCTCTTTTCACTCCTCAAGGTGGCCAAGAGAGGGCGAAGGAAGGAAGGAACCCGTTCTTGCTCTGACTGGCCAGCTTACGCGGGGACTTGGCGCGAATGACGTGCGGCACTGAGGGGCGGTCCATCTCTTCCAACACGCTGGGCGCCACGTAGGTGAACCCCTTCACACACACCCCCACTCTCCCTCCCCTCAAGTGAAGAAGCGAGGAGGGAGGAGGAGAACCTCAAAGACGAGGTTGGCGGAGGTGGAGAGGCTGTGTTCGCAGGGGGAGTCCACGGGGGTCATCTTGGTGAACTTGCTGTCGAAGAGACTGGCGTCCTCGTGCGAGCTCAGGTCTGGCGTGAATGGCGGCGGCAGCTGCCTGCAACAACAGCAATAGGCGGTAAAGAGAGGAGATGGGCAATAGGAAAGTGACCGAGCATAGACGTCAGGCCAATTGATGTGGGTGTGTCTGAAGAAAGCGTGTGCCTTGATGGCCTCGGCGTCCTCCACACCGGCGCCCAGACGGGCCTCCACGTGCCGCTTCAGCAGTCTCTGTAGATGGCGCCCCAGTGAGGGTAGAGTGAGGTAGGGTAGTAAGGGGGGGGGGACTTTGATGAGGTCGCGAGCTTCGTTGGAAAGGTAGGGGGGAAGGGCGAGGCGGGCTTTGAGGATGCGATCGATGAGGCGCTTGCGGTTCTCGGCGGTGAAGGGCGGGCCGCCGGTGAGCATGTCGTACATCAGCGCCCCCAGGCTCCACCAGTCCACCGCCTTACCGTGCCCCGTTCGCATCAGGATCTCCGGCGCCCTGAGGAGGAGGAGCTGGCTCTTAGGAGCTGCTCTCTCAGGGGAGTAGAAGAAGAGAACATGTATTCGATGGTGCCGCAGAAGGTGTGTGTCATGGCGTCGCCTTCGATGGCCTCCTTGCATAGTCCGAAGTCTGTCAGCTTCACATGCCCCCGTGCATCCAGCATGATGTTCTACATTAAACCCTTTCCTTGGCCAAAACCTGATGAACTGAGATAGATGAACCTCCGGTTTCAGATCGCGGTAGATGATGCCTGAAAGTAGAGTGAGTCTGAAGGAGCTGTCTGATGTGAGGATGAGGAAGGAATTACCCTGTCTGTGCAGATGCTCGAGGGCGCAGACGATTTCAGAGATGTAGAAAGCGGCGGTGTCCTCCATGAAGATGCCCTCCCGTTCCAGATGCATGAAGAGCTCCCCTCCCGACAGGTACTCTAGGATCAGGTACAGCTTTCCACCCGTCTGGAACGCGTATTTCAGGTCGCAGATGAACTCGCTCTGCAAACACCACTTTTTTAGTACCTTTCATTTGAGATAAGTAGTTGATACCTTGACTGCCTCGAGGATATTGCGCTCAGCCTTGGTGTGTGCGGTATCCTTCTGGTTCCTCACAATGGTGGCCTTCTTGAGCACCTTCATGGCATAGATGAGGCCCTTGTCTGGGGCGGACACCTTCCGCACTTGGAACACCTGCAAGTCTTGGCTGCAGATGGGCGGTGGTAGAAGGTTGAGTTAGGGGAACCTTGCCGTAGCCTCCTTTGCCTAGGACTTTGAGCAGTTGGAAGTCGGCGGGGGAAACTTTGACACCCTTGTTGACGGCGCTTTCATTCAGCTCCACCGTCTCCACGAATGGCCCCGCCACAAAGCTTGAGCTGGGTGGCGGTTCTGCGATTTCTCCCTGTACCCAAACTATCTATCTCCTCATATTCATTTTATTTTTCTTTATTTGATTCTGTTAAAAAATATTGACATTGTTTTCATGTACGGTGAAACTTTCAAGAAGTCTGCTTTTTCCATTGTGGTGCTTGCATGCTTCTGCAGTGAAATGTAGAGAATGAGATTGGGAGTGGGAGGGTTGAAGCGCGTGGGTGTGTAAGGCGTGGGCGGGGGTGTGCATTAGCCTACATTTCCATGCCCCGTCTGCCCCAATGCCGCAGCCAGCCAGCACATCTAGTCTCCTTCTCTGGCTGGCTGGGATTGACGCCTTGCCATTCTCCTTCTACCCTCCTCCTCCTCTCCTTCTATCTACATCAACACTCTTATTCTCACGCTCACACTGCAACCATCCCACTCTAGGCCTCGGCATCAGTGCTCGCCCGCGGCTGAGGAGGGAGGACCTCATCTCATCTACTGACGTCACGAAGTGAACACTTTTTCCCAGAGCACACACACACACCTCACTGTCCCACCACCGACCACATTTTCCACCCACCCCATCCTCATCCCTCTTTCCCGCCTTAAGGCCCTCTCTCTTTCACACCCCTTTTCTCCCTCTCCTCTCTAGAACCGGAAAACAAGGTCTTTCTCTCTCTGGCCTCCTATTTTTACCCTATCGCTCTGTACAGTATCCCGAAGTAAAAAGACAAGGAGAATGGAAGACAATCGGGGAGCTAGGAGAAGGGAGGCAGGATGATAGCAGAGGTGGCAAGGTCCGCTTTCCCAGCTGACCAAAGAGACATGGCATGCTGGGAGGAAGGCTGTCCAAAAGGTTGGCTCAGGGGACGTGTGTTTGAAGAGGGCGTTAATGGGAACGGACTGCTGCCTTGTAGATGGCCTGGTAAAGAAGTGCAGCCAGTTTGTTGCACTGAGGGACTGGGAAGCGTTTAGCTCGAGGCTTTCCCAAGCACTCCATCGATATAAGACAAGTTTAATCTATCTATTAACGCTTTTGGCAAAGCTGTCCTGCTCTTCCCCTCTAAAAGACCACTTCAACCTGTGAGATCTGTAAAACCCGCTTATCGCCGAGAATGTCATTCCCCGTCAAGTATAACAAAACATGGCAACAATTTTCTGTGCTGATCTTTGCACGTTCTGAATGAATAGGCTTTCCAACGCTAATTCAAATTGGGAAACTTCGAAAATTCATTTACAAAGCTCTGATGATGATTATTTCATCTAAGTTTCTTTTAACTGCCGCCTGATGCGAGTCAATCGCCAGAAACCACGCTGATTGTGCACGGAGTTCGTTCCGAGAATAGCATTGTCTTATCGCCCCCCTCAACATTACACTGGAAAAAGGCAAAGAAGGAAAATGGCTGGATAGAAGGTGACTAACATCGGCGACATCGCAGTACTTGTTGTCGTCGTCGGATAGGCGGGATTCCTCCTCTGCGGCCGCGTGCTCCGGCAGCTCGATGTCGAACACGTCCGGACCCGCCATCTCCTCCTCTTTCCACTCACACTCCTCGCTTACTCTCCACTTGCACTAACTGACTGGCCTCACCTGGGGAAGCCAGTGATTACATTGGCCGTATCATGGACAGGGACGGGCCACTGGGTGGGCTGGTGGGATGGGAGCAGGGTGCAGCAGGGAGGGCAGGCAAGGCCTGTGTGCAGCGCCCCTCCTTACACAACGCGCCTCCAATACCTCGCCCCCGCACTTCTCCCCTCCACATCCCCCCCTCCACATCCCCCCTCCACTCCCCCCTCACCCCCCATGCCCTCACCCCGCCCTACACTACCACCGCCTGTGTATATAGGATCAAAGAGAAGGCGTATTCTTTCTTCTCCCATTAGCGCGCGCTCTGCGTCCCTCCTCACTCTACTCACTTCTTCCAGCTCAAACTCCACCAACTCAGCCGCTATGGCTACCTAACAGCTTGGACTTGTCAACCTGAGTCAGCCGACAGGATGTAGGGGATGAGGCTGAGTCAGAGGGAGGGATGAAGCGCGCAGAATAGTAAACGGAGGGCAGCGCAGAAGCCGAGGTGGGCACAGAAGGCGGCTAGGGAGGAAAGCAAGTGGAGCAGCAGCTGCAGTTAGGCTCAGCGCTGCAGTTGCGGCTGAGCTCAGCTGATAGGGCGAAAGAGGCAGAATAAAGAGGAGGGTAAGGGCGAGGAAGTGAAAGGTTGGGAGGAAAGAATGCGCATAAGAGACAGTGTACGGTGCAGGTCAGGGCGCAAGGCGGGTAGATAGTGGGCGTTGGGCGAAAGGAGGAGAAAGGGCTGAAGGAGGTGCTGGAGGAGGTGAGAGATGCCCGACGGCGATCGACTTCCCATCATTGACGAGTCGGACGAGGAAAATGCATCTGAAATTGATGTCTTTTAGACCTTTTCACCTTCATTTGAAGCCATCAAATATAGCCTTCAGTAATTAATTTTGTCGAGAAGGTCGGTTGGACACAATGGACTTCATATATTGGACGCAAAATGAGAGCCTGTTTTTCACTTCCTTGTCTTTTCTAAGAATAGCCTCAGTATTTGGCATTGGCGATAAGACTAGTCTGGAAGAAGAAATATGAAAGGTTGCAGAGAAGTTTTGTGTGGATAAGTGTGCGACGGAAGCGGTTCCTAATCTTCTCCGTCTTCGATTTCTGTCTCACCTCCCTACTTTGGGTCTTCTGCGTCGTTCTCGTCAATTTTCTTTTCCATTCCGCCTGCTTCTCCACAGATCTTTAGCTGCTTTTCAGAACAGCCCGGACAAATATGTGATCGTCAAGTTCCAGGAGCAGGTCAACTTCACCGACGCTCTCTTCATCTCCCACTCTCTTTTCGACGTCCAGGTGGAAACTGAAAATCCCTAAAGGAGTTAAAAGAAATGAAGAAGAAACAAATGCAGATGTTTGGTGCTTTTCGTGTGAGCTGGATCTGGTTGTGGTACGGGTGTGTGCTGGCGAGCAGTTGGGTGCCAGTTGCAATCACTGCCTCCACCACCACTGTCTACTTATTCCTCAAAAGCTTCTTCTATTTCACTGAGAGCAACATGGCTAGTACTTCTTTTCTTTTTTACTCCTCTAGGAGAAAACTACTAGTGCGCAGCTTAGTCTCTTTGTTTTTATTGGCATTGAGGGACAGGATGTTAGGTGGGATGAGAGGAAATGAAAGGGTGTAGGTTTCCAGGGGATGCGCCAAGTTTTTTATGCCGCGGGGGAGAGGTAGATACGTGGCCCAGAAGCAGAGTTGGGCTCTGTTTGGGGCACAGCTGAACTTATCGACCATTCCATCCGCAGCTCCAGCTTACTCTACTTGTTTGGAACCGCTGAAGTGGGGTGAACAGTTTTTTTAAGCCAGGGCAGGGCGTTGAGAGGAGGCGGATCGATGGTGCGTGGAAAATGTCTTGAGAGCAGTCCCCCTTCAGCACAGGGCCCCTTCAGCTTCAGCACACCCGCCCCTCCTAACCGCCCTTTTCAAGCCTTTTCTACCCAGGCCTTTCCGCAAATGGCATGACAAATTAATCTTCTCGCCCCTAAGCTTTCTAATAAATCTCCTCAATCTCTTTCGCAACCCTAGCCCTTCTAAGTTTACCGTCTTGCTCTCTTTTTTGCTAAGATTAAGCGCTGTTGCCTGGCAAGGTTTGGCAGAGCCCTTTGAAGTTGATAGGGGCTGTTTGGGCAGGCAAAGGATGTGAGGCAGACAAGGCAGAGCGGCCATTGAGCCTGGTTGATTGACGAGGCTGTTCCGCAGGCGAAAGGGGAGGCCTGATTTACTTCACCTTTCCCGCCTTTCCAGTTCCAGCTTCATCTTGGCCCGGATTAAACCTCAAAAGGCCCAGTTCCCGCCTCAAGGCTTTCCCAAATGTCATGCGCAGAGGTTGGCGTCAGCAGACAGCTGAATATGACAGCTGAGAGCCGCCAGTGAAAGGCCTCAGCCGCTTCCGATTGCTTCTCCTCTCAAGCGGGGATTGCGGCTGAAAGTTGAGCGATTAGAACGCTCTTTTCACCCTTTTCTCTCCTTTGCGCATATAAAGCCAGAACTGGCCTCCCACAGCTGAAAAGCAGCAGCAGTCATTGCTTCTATTCATCCAGCTTGCAGCCAGTCTCCCAACTTTCCGCTCACCCATTACCCTCTTGCTTTCATTTCACTAAGCCTATGTGCGATCAAGGATATTTTTGTTTTCCATTAGAAATATTGCCAAATGTGCATTAACTTGCCAAATGCTAAGTGAGGCAGATATTTGAGGAGCGAAATTTGCCGCTGTGCACGGCGCTGATTCTGACGAGCCTGGGCCTGAGCTGGGTGGAGCTCTGGCTGATGCCATTCAAGGGCGTCATCGCCGCCGCTCGCCGCGCCCACAACTCTGCCGGACATGCCATCCAAGCTGGCCAACGGGGTCTCTTAGCCTTCCCCCCTAGTCAGGCATGTCCATGGAGAACATGAGACTGCAGCTGGCCGTCGGGCCTTGGATGAGCTGCAGGGGGAGTCGGAGGAGGACCTGGCCGCCTTCTACTCCGCCCTCGAGGAGGACGCTGTTGAGGGGCGAAGAGACGATCGCTCACCCGAGGTACCAGCTGAGACTTCTGGGATGAAAGGGGAAAGGGGATGGAAGTGGACAGTACTACGTGGAGCGGGGGAATGAGGCGCTGCGGATGGGACTGGCACTGTTGCGTCAGGTGGACTCCTGGAAAGGCATCAACAAGCGGCCCCTCATTCGACTCTCCAAGGACCCCACCCATGGCCTTGTCTACTATCTTAGGGTTCTGCGGCACCTTTATAGTGTGAAGTTTGGCTGAGCGTAGGCATAGCTTGCAGCTGGAGCTTCCGTACTCAGTCCATGAAACATTCCAAGTCCTCTACCACGGTCTACCATTCTCGCCCGCCTGGAACAAAAGCGTCATATTTATCAAGGTTTCAGCAGTTTTCATTTGAGTCCATTAAACATTAAAATGTGCCTTCAATGAGTCATTGGATGTATTGCAGGTAATTAAGGAGGTGAAGGAGGGAGTAGACGTGACCTATTCCTGCTCTGCACCCGCCCTTAGAGGCTATATTCCGTCAAGGTATTCCTTTGCCACTGCATCCGCAAATGAACTATCTCCGGTGCAGGGATTTCTTGGATGTGCGACTGTTGGAAGAGGGGACAGACGGAAGCTTGCGCATCGCCAGCCAAAGCGTCACCACCTCAATCAAACCTGTGCAAGAGCGCTGCATTCGGTCTGCATTCACACTCCATTTCCATTCACCCAGCCAAGCAACTGAGCAGCAAATGCAATAGGCAGAATGCTTGAGTGCTTTCAGCGGAAGCAACGGGCCGAATTTGTGGAATCTTCGAGCGGGGGCGAGCGGGGCTAAGCAGTCCTGCACTCTCGAATGGATCATGAATACTAATCTCAAGGCAGCCTGTCCTTTTACCTACATGTTTAGAGCCAAGATTTAGAGTCTGTTTGAGGGAAAGATTCCAGTGAATATGGTAGAGCGGGCTCTGAGTGGCTTCTTGGTGGAGTATTCCAAGGCACTTGAAGCACAACTGGCCAAGCAAAGGGAAGCCAACGCCTAGGCGCCACAAGTTTTTTTTCCATATTTTTGGAAAACTTCGCAAATTAAACTTGTTCTGATATGTTACCCTAGCTTAGCTTAGTTTGAGCTTTGTATTCTTCATAATAATTTCCTTAAGAAGGCCTGAAAATGCTCAATGGTTTCCAACTAGAATCTGTACGTCCTCAACATTGCATTCCTGGTGTTTTTAATGCTCTGATGTTGTCAAAAGCTTTTTGTTAAGGTATAGCCAAGCGGGTTAGCAGCCAAGCTGCATTATTCAGTGCATTGGTTTCCCATCTTCCGATCGCCAATGCTTTTATGGTCCATAAAAACGGTTGACCGAGCACAGTTTAGAACAAGGGCTCAAAAATAAACATCGTGCATAGCAGCCACCAAAAAACTGTCAAAAATTTAACATTGGAAAGTTTGATGGAACAAAACTGAAAAACTGAAAATTAGCAATATCCATGCAGAAAACTAACAGCGACATGTAACATGGGAAATAAATAATGAATAGCTGCACTGGAATAAAAATAGATAATAAGTTCCAACATAAACAATATTTCAAAAGGTTTAGTGGCAAACGTTGAAGACAAGAATGAGAATATAATCTGGAGTGTCAAAATGTATGTACGATAATGTAAGTGGTTGATCAATAAAAGCGGTTCAGACGACGCTGGCTGCGGCGAATCTCATCCGGAAGTGGCCACAACTGCTAAGCCCCCTGGAATGAAGCAGAAGAGAGAGCTAGGCTGGAGGGGACCTGGTAGGGGAGGACGGGTGGGGCCGTTGGGAGGTGGCAAATGCTAAGGTAGGCCGTCGGCGTTGCGCTGTTCAGTGGCAGTGACTGTATGGACAGGTATTCCGGCCTTCAATTCCCCATCCATTGTCTCCCCACTCCCTGCCAGCAGAGGCGGATAAACCTGAGGATGGCCTTTTGCGGGCGAGAATAAAGCTCCGGGGCGTCAACTGCACGTTCCAAATTCATTGGCTGCTCAAACTTTTTCTTCCTATTGAATGAGCTCAGTGAATATAGGAGGCGATAACCTCAGAGCGATTCTGGACGTCGTGATAGACTGGCAGTGTTTCTGACCGCTCAGTTCCAGCAGCCTCCTAGAATTGCACTCCACAGTTGCAGTTCCACTCTTCGTTCACTCTTCGTTCGAATTGCCTTTTGAGTGGCATTAGCGAGGCTGTTGTCGGGAAGGTCTTTGTTGGGAGACGTGGCATCAGTGGCTTGGCTGTTGCAGTTGTGGCATCTTTTGACGAAGGCTGATTGGACTGAGCACTAAGTGGAGGTGGAAAACTTGGAAGCTGGCGGGGGCGATGGGAGGTCGGAGAGGGATGGGGGCGAAGTGGCAGCGCCGTAGGCCAGAGTGGCATCGGAGAGACGGAATCTAGGCAATTACACAAATTTGGGCAGAAAAGTTGAGATTTTGCTATGAGAGCGGACTTTGCCGGGGTGACGGCGCGAAAGCTACGAGCAGAGCAGACGGAGGAGCGCCAGGCGTTGGCCCTCTTCTCTCCGCCTCTGGAGAGTGGAGGTGGAGTGGAGTGGAGGGTGTGGGGGGATTGGTGTACAGAGGGGGTTTGGCAGTAGGGTCGAGGCGAGAGCGCCAGAACTCCGCCGGCTCCTCGCCCAGCAGCAGCTGGCGGTAGTGCCGCCCGCAAGCCAGCACGTACTGACCCAACCACAGGCACAGCACCAAACTTACCACACACTTGCACAGACCCAGGGCTGCAAACAGGCCATTCCTTACGCAGCGGTCTAACTTCCTTTTTCTCCTGTAAGATACCAAAAAGCTAACTAAGAAGAACTTGAAGGTAGGCTTGTCGTCGTTGAGGAGGTGAGAGTGGGAAGAGTTGGCGTGCCAGCGGCTCATGGGCCATTTGTCCATCCCCTCCTTGCGCTGACTCAAGCAGGACAGCGAGTGAAATTGCACCTAAGGCCTCTTTTACTCCTAAACACCCACTCCTCACGCCAAGGGCGGATATAGGATTTTGGTTCGGGGGGGGGGAAATTTGGGTCAAAATTTTAAATAAGACTAGATTAGACTCTGCGCGCGAAGCGCGCGAAAAATTTTTTGGACAAGATGTATCTAAAAGGGTGAAATTTTCCCCCTTCCTGGAAATTTCGGGGGGGGAATTCCCCCCCGAAATCCGTTCGGGGGGGCATTTGCCCCCTTTTCCCCCCTAAATCCGCCCTTGCCTCACGCTTTAAAGCTGACCGCTGACGTAGGTAAGCAAAGGGATGAGCTTCCAGGCATAGTAGGCGTAGAGCTGGCGGTGATTCCTCGTCTCACGGGCTCTGTTTCCAAGGCAGAGGGTAATTGGAGCAAAGATTAGGAAATATTGGCGAAACAGGTTGAGCTGATAGAGGACGCGAAGACCGGCCACGTGGAGCAGGATCCAGAGTAGAGCTGCTGAAGCTGAGGTGGGCCAGAGGACCAGCAACAGCACCGCGCCCAGCGAACACTCCAGACAGATGCTCACCGACTCCAGCGCCGCCACCGCTAGCAACCCTCGCTCCGGCCCCAGACAACCTCGCAGATTCTCTCTCTTTACTCTTCACAGCGGGTGGGCTGGAGTTTGGGAGGGGGCTGAACCAGGGAGTAGATTGGGCGCCGCTTTGGACTGCTCCATCTGCTCCATGAGGCGAAGCAGTGTTCGCCAGCCAGTTTTGACGGAGAAATACAGACACATGAGGAAGGAATCGGTCGACTCGCTTCCCTTTTCACTGCCTTCTTCATACCTCCCGGCTGGTAGATGACAGGGCAGGAAAGGGATTGGCCTCTTGGGCCTTTGCAACGCCCGATTGCACTGCTCAGCCCCCCCGGATTAGACGCATCTCTTCCATCTCCCTCTCTTCTACAACTCCACCCGCAAGGATTTCAGCAAAAGTATATCCTTAATCTTTTCCGAGATTCAGGATGAGCAAAGGGCTTGTCACGATTGGGGACAATGTGTGTTTTTAGGGAAGGCAAAGTCAAAAGCTGTGACAGATTTTCATTTCCTCATAGGGCGGCGGAGCCATGGCCTGGATGGCCTGAACTGTGTCGTAGATGCTGCCTGAAACACGAAGAATTTATCCGGAGGGTTTTGGAAAGAAAAAACAGCAATTACTTCTGACTGGAGGTTGGTCGGGCGGATTTTCCGCTCTTACTCCGAAGTAAATTGCGCATCGAATCTTTCAAATGTCATCCATTAATTTCGACAACAGTCTCTACTTTTCAGTTGAATTTAAAATGTGATGGTAAAATATTTAGTTAGGCCAAGCGAATAAAACCACGTAAAGGAGGGCGATGAGGTTGATAGCAAAAAAGAGGATGCTCTTGGCAAGAATGAAGAGCGCCAACATTTCCAACTGTTCCGATAACATACCCATCTTCTGCTGCAAAGCCCAGTCTTTCTACACTAAGCCAGTTGTGAGGATTTAAGTTTGAGGGTAACTTCCTGCATCTGCTGTATGGTCTCCGTGCGCCAGTTGATGGCAAAGACTAGCGTTATGATGCTTCCTACTCCCGCTACAATACAATCATTCTTACTCCTCTCTACTCCCGCTACAAT
Source organism: Ptycholaimellus sp. GST1_10 (assembly GCA_030248095.1). Taxonomy (NCBI): domain Eukaryota; kingdom Metazoa; phylum Nematoda; class Chromadorea; order Chromadorida; family Chromadoridae; genus Ptycholaimellus; species Ptycholaimellus sp. GST1_10. The sequence continues at coordinate 82,673 of JASANA010005789.1, read as the reverse complement.
TGCCCAGCTCAAAGCGCCTATCAAAGCAGGCGAACCGAAGAAGTGAATGCTGACTGGCACCACTTTCCAGAAGACGTAGGGAAAGGCTCGCTTCCGCTCACGATTCCTTCGAGCGGACTTCAATCCAATGGCCTTCTTGAGAGACAGAGAGGACAGGCTATCTGGGGCACTTCAAGGAGTGGGAGACAGGCGAAGCCGATGCCGTACATGAATATCCAGAGGAAGACCAGCAACGGAGCTGTGGCCGGCGCATAGTTGGCCAGCCAAAACGCTGTTCAATCAACGAGCTTGGACTTAGTTTGAGGCTGTGCTGGCCTTGGAGAGAACCGAAAGCGGAGTCGAGAACTGTGAGTACGAGTTCAGCGGCTATGATGACAACCAGACTTGTTCCAGTGTCCCAGGTGACTGCATTTTGTCCCCAATACTCCAAGATATAGACAGAGAAAGCCAACAGAAGCAGAGACGCGGTTCTTTTGCCGTTTCCATGGAGGAGGTGCTTCTTAGCATCTGCCTTTAAGATATCATTCCACCAATGCTTTGGTACAAAGACAGCACTGCATCGCTGGAATTCATTATTTGCCAATTATTTTCAACATTAAAGTATTACACTCAAGATGGCCTGGAGAAAAAAGTGGCCAAATGCAGGATGTTTCCTGAGTTTCCGAAGCCTTTTGAGAGTGCTGTGAAAATGTCCAATGAAATAGCACAACAGGAGCTGCACATATTGCGCTTATTCCTCAGCCCTCTTCATTCACACAATGTCCCCAGACGCGACACCCCGAAAAAGGGTCCACATCTCCCAGCATGTGTGCAATATTCTGCCGTTATTGGCAAGTCGGTTTATTTGGCTTGAATGCGAAAGAAAGGAGAAAAGCATGGTCATGGGGCTGATCAGCAGATGGGTCGCACTTGCGATCGCTTCACACGTCTCAGGTATCTGAAATGAAGGACCAAGGTGTGGGTGGGATGAGTAGATAAGAGAAAAGGCAAAGAAACCCGTCGAGATCGCCGTCAAAGTCCGTTTTGGGACGACAGATGAGGGTCCCGTCCTCGTCGGTGTCCGCCACGCTAATGTCTGTCAGGCACTTGTGCCCTGAGGGTTGAGGTAGGTTGGATGAGGGTGGGGGAGGGGAATAGACAGAGTGGAGGTGAGGGAGGAGAGGAAAGGAAAGGAGGCTCCAACAGCACTTCTTGAACATGTAGTACTTGCCGTCGTTGCATCGGCACTGTCGCTCGCCGCGTCCGTTTGCGTGTGCGGGATCCGCGGAGCAGAAGGATGTGGGACAGGCCACGGAACACTGCTCGTCCATCAGACAACCGTGCCCCATCGGCTTCAGCGCTACAATCATCCAAAACCCTCCTCTTATGCTTTAGAGAATCCAGATAGGAAAATGGTGTCCATTAATTTGGGAAATCGGAGCTTACGCTCGAGACAGAATCCTTCGGTGACATTGGTGGCCCCGATACAAACGAGGGCAGAGAAGCCCACTTCTCCCTCCCAGCAGTCCCCGGTCCCTCTGCAGCCTTCAAGCCAAACAGGAAATCCTCTTCCACCATCCCCAAAAGTGTAGGAAAGAACGTTTGATGTCAGCCAGGCCAATGGGCTTCACCTCCGGCTCCTGGACCTTCAGCTTCTCCACCGCCGTCTTCTTCACCGCCCGAATTCCGCCCACCTCCACCGGCTGCGGGAACAGCGAGGCTTCTGCCATCACCCCACACTCATTCCACTTCCTTCTCCTTCCACTCTGAGCTCATACTGGCTTTCTCAGAGGATTTTGGCGGACCCAGCTGGCAGCGTCGATGAGTCTGGTCCCAGCTGTAGCCCTGGAAGGTGGGCGGGAGTGAGTGAGGTAGGTAGAGAGGTAAGGATTGGTAGGAGACGAGGTTGCAGACGCAGCGACCGAGGGGAGCAGCATCCAGGCTGGGCGGCTGCTGGGGCGCAGAGCAGTGGCTGAAGTGGTGCGCGATGCGACACTGCTCTGTCATTCGACACGCCTCTCCATTCTCCTTCGCTGTATTGCTATCAGTTATTCTACTCGCACTATCTCCTGACTATCATTTTTAAGATGAAAGAAGAAGCGAGGTAGAGAAGGAAGTGAATGGTACGAGGTAGGCAGTAGCCGAGGAAAGGAGGTTGAAGCCAGGACTTGCCGACGCACATTTCGCGCGGATCGCCTTCACAATCCTGCGAGTACTGGCAGCCTGTGAAAGCTGAGCATTGGCCTCGGGATAGTGAGAAGGCAAAAATGGGGGACGCTGGATTCCGTTGTTGTAGAGTGGGGGAGGCTTGGTGCTGGGGAGGGGAGTGGTGGAGGAGGGAACGTTGGAGGCGGCGATGGTGGAGGAGGGCCAAAAGATGAACCACCAGGGATCCGCAGCCGCCGCCACCACAGCCGGCAGCATCAGCTTCAGCAACCATCCCATCCTTTTCGTTAGATCTGAAATTGAATTGGACATGGAAGCATGGGAGGTAAAGGAGGTGGATGAGGCGGGAGGGAGGTGAATGGAGGTAGCGGTGGTGGTGTGAGGAGCGGGTAGGGCGTGGTTGCAGAGGAGTGCCGTGTGACTCAGAAGAGGCTGGTGTGTGTGTGTGTGTTTGCAGTGAGGTTGGGGACACAATGGGCGGTGGTGGATGGTGGATGGCGGCAGTGGGGTGAGGGTGAAGAGGGAATTAGTGTACGAGCCCCGTCCGTCTCTCCAGGGTCCCTCAGAAGCCGGCGGTGAGCCTTTGTGAGCCTGGGTGCATAGTGGATGGAGGAGAGGGGGGGCAAAAAAGACCTGTCCCGGAACCGGAGAGCTGGTCAGGGTTCCGCGTTTGCGTAGCGGATTCCCGGCCAAGGGAAGCCCAGCCGTGACCAGCGAGCTTGTTAAGCACCCCTTTTCCTATTTTCCGCACACAACTTACTACAAACCTTTTGCAAAAAATGGTCTGCTCTTAGTATTTTTCGATGACGAGTGCAGGCATTGAACATGGTTACACGGTGTCAATAAAAATAGTTATCGTAGGAATTTTGGTACAAATATTTTGGCCAGACTGTTGAGTGTTTTGGAACATGCCTGGTCCACGACAGTCGTCTCAAAATCGGTTAGAATAGAAGCAACAAGTAAAGGTGTAAAAATAATCAAGATTGGAAAATATGAGAAAAATAATGAGCCTCTTTGGGAAATAGGAATGCAGAGGATCATTGGCTCATAAACAGCATTGTTGTTCATTTCATCAATAATATTCATGGTGAACAGTTTTATACAAAGTGAGTAAGTCGCACGGATAGAGCAGCATCTGCACTATCCCGATTATCTACAACATTTTCTCTGAGCTATCCGCCGTCTTGTTTAACAGAAAAACCATGGAATAGAGGTGCTGATCGAAAAATTGTGTTTCCACGCCACCTGGAAGTTTGGCTGCCAGTAAACACCAGCTGACCACGTACAGGATTGTCAGCATCACTCCCACTCCGGCTTCCTCAAAACTCATCCCATGAGTGCTACTGCCATTTTTATTGTCATTTAGATCCGAAATATGGTGCTTCAAAATGTGCTGCTCAAAGTTGAAGCAAGTGGAAACCATAATGATCCAAAAGCGCAGGCAGGTGGAAGAGAATTGATGAAGGAGGTAGACTAGAGCTAGTGTTATGACGCTGAAGAGGATGGAAGTGAAGCCGGTAGCTGCCTCTAGACGCATTTGCGCAAGCTCGCTCACCGAAATTTCACCTTCTTTCACCAAAAAGGCCTGTAAACATTTCTGCAATCGATTCTCTGCAAATTTGATTGGTCCGGTCCGATTGAAAAGGATTAATATTGGAAATATCATTCTATCCTTCATTGATCTAACCCCAAAGCAGGATCTGATGCCGTCCTCAAGATGCGTGCAGAATAGAGAGACAAGGCGGATAAATGCCACTGCCAAAGCCTAAATTCGGCGAATTTTAGACTGGCCAGAATTTATTAGCTGGTTACCAGCTCGGACATCTTGAGCACCACGCGGCAGATTCTAAACATCCTGCCCTTTTCCCTCGACAGACTCTTCTCGATGATGCTTTGCTGAAAATATGAAAATAGCAATTATAGAGAAGCTGGACTTCAAGTAACTTGGTGAATACCTTTTCGATCACAGTCATTTCTAGAAATGAACTTTAGACCCAATAATTGTATGCAGTGTTGACTAAGCAGTGACAGAATCTCTCACTTTGAAAGAAGGCTGTTGGCTTTGGCGGTATGACCGGTTCTTAGTTCCCTTAGTTTCTTTCTTCTTCATTCTTCTTTTCTGCTACCAATAAATGTGAAAATTCGTTATTGACCAGACGTGTTTTGTGAGAAGTGCACGAATAAATGACCATAGGGCCGAGACCCATGGATTTTTTGACCCCCCTTTTATGACAGGAATGAAAAGATATATAATTAATAAGTAAAATTCATCAATATACTTGGGGTCGAAACTAAATATCCAGGTCAGGACAGTTTGAAAAGTTGAGATTTTGGCGATTTTTCTCGTAAAAGTTCAGTCTGATTTCTTTCCCAAAAGTACTCAGCTGAACACATAGCTTTTAGATTGACTAACAAAATTTTTTATATTTTATCCATAACCTTAATGCCATAAAACGAAAAATTGAAATTTCCCAAAAACAATTATTTTTCTCATAATCTGTGGTCATGATGATAATGTAAACAAAAAAACTATTGACACACCTGTGTTCAGCTAATGTTGACGAATCGATACATACTAATGTAGAAGAAATGAGTGAAATTTCAGTTTTACAAGAAAAATTGCCAAAAACTCACATTTTGCGACCTCTAAATTTGCAAAGCTGTCCTCACCTGAATATTGAGTTTCGACCCCAAGTATATTGATTATTCTACTTATTACTTATATATCTTTTTATTCCCGTCATAAAAAAGGTCCTTCCCGTCATTCCCGTCAAATAATCCATTGTCTACCATTCGTGCTCCTCTCAAAAACGCCCCTTAAGAGAACCTGTCTGTAAAAGTCAAAAATGCCATGACCAGGGGGATGGGGTTTTCTGCCAGGTTTATAGCCCCAACAAAAGCATACTTAGAAATGTCCTTCCTTTTGCTCGATTGATTTTGTTTCCTCTGATATAGCCATTTGAAAAATTGACGTTAATTTCCCCCAATATTTGCTCTTCTTCACGTTTTTCCTTATAACGCAGCCCCATGAGGGAGTTTTGAAAATCTAAAGACATCCTCGGAATCCTTAGTTTTTGCTTTACAAAAGTTATCCACAAACCAAACATGTACGATCAACTTTTTGGGGTGCCTTCCTTTTTGGGGTGTGTGTGTGCCTAAACACAAAAATGACTGTTTTCGGAAATGAGCAAAAATATGGTTTTTGTAATATGTGAGCCAACCACGAACCTTGCAAGGCTGAGCATATATGGTGTGAAGGTTCAGGATAGGTGTCACACGGCTAAATCAAAAACCAACCACAAAGATGAATATGTGAAGGAGACGGCGTCTGTTTTTGCACATCGCAGGAGGCAGGAGGAGTATGCAAAGGCATCGGAATTCTGTCAAATGGAATTATTAGCTGCAATTATGGGTCCTCGATTTTAGCTCAGACATCTGCTGTTGCAAAACCATAAAATATGTTAGCGCATAACAAACGTTTTCATTACATTTCAATAATGTGCGTGAAGGGTGATCATGTGATGAAGGGTCCAACTTCAAGGACAATTGTATTGAGGGCCTCTTCTCTTAGAATGGAAAGTTAAGCATACAAGGCGCCGAGGAGAAGGTTGGAGAGTGAGTCCCTCACGCCAGACTGCTGTTATCCCAGCAACCTCTCCGCTTCCTTTGCCACTGCACCTTCTTTCGTCCCGTCTTTCTTATCAAAAATACGCTTCAAACACTCTTGGTCAAGATAGCGGACTAGCTGAGCAGTAGCAGGAGAGCTAGGAACCAGATCACCCTGATTTCAGCTATGCTGAAATGAGGCTGATGAAGAGAGCTCACATGCAGGCTGCATTTAGTGTCCATTCGCTTTCTATTTTCGGGCAACACGCGAGACTTTCGTTGATATTGAACGCCATGCTTTTGAACGCCTTACTTTACATGCTGCTTTGTTCTATTCTCTTTTGTTTTCGGAAGTAAAATACAGTGGAAGAACAAAAAGAAAGAAAAAGGAATTTTTGACTTTATGACGCGCCAGTGAGTGGGATTACCAAAACATCATCATACAGCCAGTAACAGATGTTTTTCGGTAACAGATGTTTTTCTTTCTACAAGAAAACACTGTTTTCTGCATTTTCAAAAGGCCAACTTTGGCCAAGATATTTATTTTGGAAAATTAAAGAACAATTTTTCGCGGTCGAAGGTTGCCTGCTGTGGAGGGCAGGGCAGGCAGAGCTACTGAGGTATGCAAAGCATGCTAGGTGAAGCGAAGGGGCCATAGCACCCGTGCCCTGCCCAAAGCTGCGGGCGGCCAAGGCCCGCTTAAGCAGTTACCCCATTTTTGGGCTGGCCTGAGGGATATTGTGCTGGGATATTGGGCTGGCCTGAGGGAGTGTAGCGACCGACAGCGCCCAGCCCTACTTTTTGACTCAGTTGTATGTGTTGCTAGATCTTAAGAGGGCCTGTCTGTAAGGGTCAAAATTGAAATGACCACCGGGTTTGGGCTTTTGTGCCCGGGTTGTAGCCCATGAAATGGCATTTCCAGAAATGTCTTTCTTTTTGCCCAACTCGGCTTAGTTCCTGAGAAATGGCCATTTCAAAAATTTTGCCCGAAATTTCTGCAAAAATACACTATTTTCAGTCTTTGGCCCATAACTCGGCCCCATGATGGAATTTCAAAGATCTAAAGAAATCGTCGGAACGCTCATTTGTCGGTTTACAATATCTTTAAAGAGTTCAAGCCCCATGGAGCAAGTCATTGACCTCATTTTGCTGCCTGAACGCAAAAATGGCAGTTTTGCGATATGGTCAAAAAATCGGTTTTTTGCAATTTTCTGCCAAAAATTGTTGAACGATTACCCTTTCCGACACCAGAAATCGAAAATTCAGGTTATTTTACACCTAAAGAAGGGTCTAACCTTGTGAAAAAAAGATACCTAGTCTGGCCCCATGGGCCAACAGTTGGACCTCCCATTTTCCAGCATTGAAACTTTTAGGGCAGAAGTATATGAAATAATGCTCGTAGAGAGCTGTGAGTGGTACCAATCGATGCGCAATACCCAAGTTTATATACCACTTGTGTAGACGATTTCGACCTAGAACCACTCCCTGGTTCGCTACGGAGGCTAAAACGTCAAAACGCTATGGGCGCTACATGTGGAAAATCTGCTTTTTTGTAATTTTCTACCAAAATTTGTTAAACAGTCACCCTTTCCAACGCCGGAAATCGAAAATTCAGGTAATTTTACACCTAGAAATGGGTTTAACTTTGTGGAAAGGCCATACCTAGTTTATCCCCATCGGGCAAAAGTTAGAGCTCCAAAGATATGTCCTATGTTATAACATAGAGCAAATTTGCTAGTCTAAAATTTTCATGCTAAAAAACTTCCTGCTCTTCAGGAAGACAGTACTGATCAATTTCCTTTTGTGAGTTAATCACCCTAAGCCTTAGGCAGGTATTTAGCAAAAAAAATTGCTGGGTTTTAGTTAATATATATGAAAAATCACCCAAATTATGCCGACAGGTCAAGAATTCGCCCTATGCTATAACATGGGGCAAAATTGACCAAAAAAATTTTGATCTTGAATTATTATTCCAATGCCCTAAATCGATGCTCTGGCCTCAAATACACCTGAAAATATTATTTTTGTGCCCAATTTCATAATATTTCGAAATCTGATCACTTGTAAATTTTCCTCATTTGAGACCATTTTGAGCAAGAAAACATTAAAGCATTTGGTTGCAAAATATTATGAAATTGGGCACAAAAATGATATTTTCAGGTGTATTTGAGGCCAGAGCATCGATTTAGGGCATTGGAATAATAATTCAAGATCAAAATTTTTTTGGTCAATTTTGCCCCATGTTATAGCATAGGGCGAATTCTTGACCTGTCGGCATAATTTGGGTGATTTTTCATATATATTAACTAAAACCCAGCAATTTTTTTTGCTAAATACCTGCCTAAGGCTTAGGGTGATTAACTCACAAAAGGAAATTGATCAGTACTGTCTTCCTGAAGAGCAGGAAGTTTTTTAGCATGAAAATTTTAGACTAGCAAATTTGCTCTATGTTATAACATAGGACATATCTTTGGAGCTCTAATTTTTGCCCGATGGGGATAAACTAGGTATGGCCTTTCCACAAAGTTAAACCCATTTCTAGGTGTAAAATTACCTGAATTTTCGATTTCCGGCGTTGGAAAGGGTGACTGTTTAACAAATTTTGGTAGAAAATTACAAAAAAGCAGATTTTCCACATGTAGCGCCCATAGCGTTTTGACGTTTTAGCCTCCGTAGCGAACCAGGGAGTGGTTCTAGGTCGAAATCGTCTACACAAGTGGTATATAAACTTGGGTATTGCGCATCGATTGGTACCACTCACAGCTCTCTACGAGCATTATTTCATATACTTCTGCCCTAAAAGTTTCAATGCTGGAAAATGGGAGGTCCAACTGTTGGCCCATGGGGCCAGACTAGGTATCTTTTTTTCACAAGGTTAGACCCTTCTTTAGGTGTAAAATAACCTGAATTTTCGATTTCTGGTGTCGGAAAGGGTAATCGTTCAACAATTTTTGGCAGAAAATTGCAAAAAACCGATTTTTTGACCATATCGCAAAACTGCCATTTTTGCGTTCAGGCAGCAAAATGAGGTCAATGACTTGCTCCATGGGGCTTGAACTCTTTAAAGATATTGTAAACCGACAAGTGAGCGTTCCGACGATGTCTTTAGATCTTTGAAATTCCATCATGGGGCCGAGTTATGGGCCAAAAACTGAAAATAGTGCATTTTTGCAGAAATTTCGGGCAAAATTTTTGAAATGGCCATTTCTCAGGAACTAAGCCGAGTTGGGCAAAAAGAAAGACATTTCTGGAAATGCCATTTCATGGGCTACAACCCTGGCACAAAAGCCCAAACCCGGTGGTCATGACCTATACTGACCATTTTGAACCCTTACAGAGGGGCTCTCTTAAAATTGATAAGGCTCCTGCTCTTCACAGAAGAATCCAATCGTTTTAATTCTTTTTACATTGGAAAAAGCGTCATCGAGTTGACCAAAACTCGCGTGAAATCACCAAAATGCTTCAGAACATTTGAGAAAAATTGCCATAAACCTTTTGTCCGAACGAGTAAAAAGTCAAGGAAATATATTTTCCACTAGTGGAATCTGCTGCGTCATCTGCATTTTGTTTTTGGGCCCGCATGGAAAAAGACACTGAACTGCGCGCCAAAAACAAAATTTTACTGTCCAAACAGCAGATTCCACTAGTGAAAAATGTATTTCCTTGACCTTTAACTCGAGGCAATTGCAAACGTTGGAGAAAAGAGTCCCACATTTGGCCTGCTGATGGTACCAGATATAAAGAACTTACGAAATATTCATTATTTTCCGATTTATGGCCAAAACCTCCGATCCAACGATGCTAAGATTTTTTTGCCGATTCTTTTAAAACTTGTCATCAACTTAAAACATTGATAGGGCACTCACTGACCGTCGCAGGGAATTTGTTGATCTGGACTGAGAGTGAGAACGGGGAGCACAGCCTTCTCATCAGCATCATACCGAATCATACCACGCCGTACAAGGCAGAGTACTAATTAGCTGTAATATCTAGCCCCTTCCAGTTACATAACTTTTCGTTTTAGCCCAGGTTAATGGACAAGCGAAGGCGCCATGGTGGCTGCGGACGGAGCAGTGTATGGAACCTTGCTGTCCTGCTCAACAAGCTTTTGCACTACCGCTGCATCAGCCTCACCACCACGGAAGAGCTCACCGAGGGCAACCTCCTCTGTCTACGGATCGAACCAGGTCATGCTCTTTCACGCCTCCATTTCGCAACTCCTTTCTTCCTTAGCTTTCTCTGGGGACCCGATTTTCGTTACTGAGAAGGGTTGGTACGCCGAAGAAGACGGGCACTCCGTGTATTCTACTCTCTTTCCCTCACAATAACTGCTGGCTGGATGTTGCTGGAGTGCCGTCAGTGAATACGCTGGCGCTGCCCCAGACAGAGTTCCACAAACAGTTGGACCACCTACTGCGCGAGGCAGGGTTCCTGGATGATGGGACCAGCGCCCATTTGAGCAGAAGGGTTATCTGATTTATTTGCCTGATTTTCAATTCACATTGTTGGATAGATTCAATTCTACAGGCTGGGGCTACGATTGCCTCTATGCTCAGTGAAGAGGGGACTGTGGGCGTGGCTTCATCGCGGCCCCTCACTCTCAATGCCAACCATGCGGCTACCAAACGCCTGGGCTACAAGGCCATGACTTCGATGACTTCCTTCACCTTCCTTCACCTACCTTCCTGCACCCCTTTGGAAGGTGCCCTGCCTTGGCTTTGCCGCCAGTGGCGGATATAGGATTTTGGTTCGGGGGGGGGGGGATTTGGGTCAAAATATTTTCTATATTTCCTATCTAGATGCGCGCGAAACGCACAACAATTTTCAATCTAGTTTGCAAAAAAAGCGCCAAATAATTTAAAAAATTCGCAAATTTGGTATGAAATTTGCAAATTTTTCGCGTAGCGGAACAATTTTTTGAAATCAGGTTCTAAAAACTCAAAAATGGGCAAATAAATTGGTTGAGGTATAATTGGAGCCGGATATCATGAGGAGGCATAATTGGAGTCAAGAGGTGAGGGCAGTTTCCCTGAGGTGGGTAGAAACTTGAGGGGGGGTAGTTTCCTTGAGGGGGGGGGGGGGGGGGGGTAGAATGCCTGAGGGGGAGCGGGGAGTTTGCTTGGGGGGGGAGATGGAGTGAGCCGAACACTGCCTTCGCGCGCAATTTTCTCATCTGAGCGCTGTGTGCGCTGTTCACAATCACAACAAACTAAAACGAAACAGGACTTTTCGCGATGTTAGAAATTTACTAAGCTCCTTGCGAAAAATGTTTCTATGGTGTATGATGTGTATTGAACTGGAGTCCAGTCAATGCTGCGCCCGTTTCAGGGCTGGGGGCCGTAAACTTTCATGCCACCGTCAGCCAAAATGGGGCGATGTTGGAAGGCATCCACAAGCTCGCCACCTAGGTCCACCCCCCTCTCCTTTTAAAAATAGTTTTGATGGTACCTTTGAGGGCTTGCAGCGTCTCTGCCACATTTCAATGCTCTAAGCCCTTCCAACAAGTGTGCAGAAGGCAAAATGGCCTGGCCGCTAAAGTTCCGGTTCCGTCCCTTCTCCTCATTGCCCTGGGCTCATTGTCTGCTCTGCTCTTCATTCACTCACAGCTCATGGATGCCAACGCCGAGACCAGCAAGGTCAATAAGATGGCGAAGCAGTCACTTCAAGGCCGTGGGCCAAGGAGAAGAGGAGGCCAACTAGACGTCCACCCCGCCCCGCCCATCGAGCTCTGCCAGATGCTGGACCTGCTGAAGCATCTGAGCGGAGATGGGTCCGTGGACATCGTGAGATGACGTCAGAGCGGGACCTGAGCCTGGGGAAGGGGCGGCGGCCTGGGAGCCTAACATGGACCGCAAGGTGGCCGGCCTCCTCCTCGGCGCCACGGGGGTCATCGCCAGTCCCTCCCACTCCCTTCCATCCCTCATGCTTTTCCTGGCTTTAAGACGGAATGGCGGGCACTGAAGCTGCCGATGGTGGAGGGGGAGACAGAGTACTTCACCCGCCAGAAGCCGGAGCAGACATCCGTCTATCGCCACCACTACTCGGCCCTGAAGATCCACCTGACAACTTGGGCGGGAGGAAGGGAGCGCAGATGGAGACGCTGGTGTTGGAAAAGTGGCCGGCCTTAATGAGACCTGGACGCCAAGGACTGGAAGCCCGACCCGCCCACACGCAAGGTCCCCGGCCTTCTCATCGCTGCGGACGGGGTTTTCTTCAGTCTCCCACTCTTCCATGCCCATCCCATCCATCTCTTTCTCTCTCTCAGTCTGAGTGGGCCAAGATCCGCGAGAAGCTGAGCTCGCCGCCGGAGAAGGAGCGCCAGGGTCGCCTCTTCATCCGCCAGCCGAAGGACGAGGGAGCCGTCTGCGCCGACATCGCCATCCTCCATGTGGCTTGGTACCCCGGCCAGGTGGATGCCGAGGTATTTTCTCCTGGCTGCTTGAGAAGGCAGAGCAGACGGCTGACTGCTTCCAGCTTTTGGACCCATCCTCCAGCGCCCGGAAGTTGGAGATGCAGCGAAGGGGGAGGGCTGGGACGAGTAAGTGATGGGACGCTGGCTGGTGAACCACCAGGTCGTGCGCCACGCCCACTTCACCGCCGCCGGCCGCGACCTAAAGGAGGCGGACGACAAAAGTCCCCGTCTCGCCGAATGCCCTGGAGGTGGACGCTGCCGATGGCCATGTGGTCGCCATTGTCCCTGGCAAGGACTACGTACTCCTTCCTCAAAGACGGCCTCCTCAAGGAGCCCAAGATCCTCTGCCGCAAGCCGAGCCAGGGGACTTGCTACGGCGCCGCCACGGCCGCTATCCTCGCCACCGCGACTGCCGTCGCCATCTCAGCCCCAACGTTCAGGCCATCTGCGACGACAAGTACAAGCACCTGGCCAGGTCGGACTCATCATGCTCACATCCTTCAGGTTAACTCAAACAAACTATTTCAGCTTCTAATATAAGATCATTTGTAGGCTTCTAATTTCGTGCCGTAGTTCGAGGCAGGCAGGATGGATAGTGTTCTTCTCGGGGACATCGGCTATGGGAACGGGAAGAGATGGCTCCTAACTCCCATTACTTGCCCCGCAAACGATGCAGAGGAGCGCTTCATTCGGGCTCAGTGCCTTGGGCGGGTCAAGCTACAATCAATTTCTTGATCAGAATGCATGAACTAATGCAGATTGAACCGTCTTTTGGTCAAGTCAAAGGACGCTTTGCTGGACTTGGTGTAGTGCTGCGAGTGATGTCGGTGGAGAAGGCCCAAAGGATTATTTTGGCATGTTTTGTACTACACAACATCGCAAAAGATTGGAACCAGGCCAAGGACTTTGAGGAAGAATTTGAGCCTGAGCCTGAGCCTGAATTTGAGGATGAGGAGGAGGAGCAGGGCAGGAACGCAGGGCTTCCGCAATTTCATTGTACGCAACTACTTCGCCTGATTTGATATTAGCTCTTCTCTCTTGTTTCTTGTTGTTCATCAGCTTGGCAAAAACAGTTGTTGGAAAAACATCAATCGAAGCACTATTAGAAAAAAGAGCATCAGCTAGCAATAATTCTCAACCAAAAACGGAAATAGTGAGAAATTGGACAGCTCAAGTTTGTATCAAAAACATGGCATAAAATTGCTTCATCAAAAAGTATGCCAGAAATAATCTGGAGCTAATCAGATCTAAGCATGAGATCTATTGGAAGGCCTGTTCCATGCACCAATTTCTAGCTCAAGTTTCTGCATCTTAAGCTCCGAAATACGCTCAGCCTTCTCAGCCAAAGAAATCTGCTTATTCACAAGGGTTTTCTTAGCCTGAATCAGCTCCAGCTGGGCCTTTGCTCATTCCACCTCCACCCGCCCTAGGTCAGTGATCGCCATATTCAGATTTGGGCGCCGGCCCCTACGCCCGAATGGCTGCTACTATTTGAAACACCCACAGAAGACACACCGTTACACCCTCTTCTCTTACCAACCATTAAAGGCTTTCCTTGCATCCATTGGTGGGAAATACTAGGTGTGTATGGAAGAAGTTGTAGGGCCGAGCTGGTGATGGAGAGCGGAACTAGGCGTCCTTCCACTCCCCGGCTTCCTTCCACCCATTCACGTCTCTTCGCCTTCCAGCCTCCCTTCCATCCCCCCACTCTCATCTCCCTTGCTTTCAGGCTATCAGAGCACAGCTGCTGACCCCTCCAAAATCTCTCATTGAAGCATTGGTGAAAGAGGCGTCTCTGGATGGAGCAAGTGCGAGGATGGATCAATCTTTTCCTTCTCCATGCTCTCAGTCCTCCTTGCCTCCCATCCCCTCTTCTCTGATTGTCCTGTCCTTCGGCCGTGCAATAATGCAAACAGTTAAATTAGAAACAGTTATCTTTCGGAGCATGATCAATTCGGCGAAACAACAATTCAAATAGTCGACGAATATAGCAGTCAATGCTAGGAAGCCAGAACTAACGGGCGAAAAATAGCGGACCACAAAATATGTGCACACCTCAATGACTTCTTAACTGGCCATGCTTTGGGCGTCAGCGAACAGAGACACACGAGGACAACAACAGCAGAATAACAGATGGCAGGCAGCAGAGAATATCAAACAATGAATATACAGTCTCTCCAAAAACAAATTCCGCCATTCACTTGCGCTTTCGTAGGCTTCGCTTCGCCGGGGACTTGGAACCTGGGTCATACAGGCATTCTATTGCTGCAGAAGGGGGGAAAAGTAGGCTGACTTGGCCGGTTGCTGGCAGCAGACTTGGCCATCTTCTTGGGCGGGCTTTTGAAAGAGGCGGTGGAGGAGCTGGAAGAGGAAGCCACGGCATTGCCTCTTCTGCAGAGCTCACATTGTCAGCTAGGAAGAAGAGGGAGAGCTGGCAACGAGGCTCTAGCTGGCAGACGTTTGCTGGGACTTTTGGAGTTGCTGGTGTTGGAGGAGGAGCCGGAAAGAGCCACCCCCGAGCCTACAATTCTCTTTACTCCTTCCCTTACTCAGCACTCCCATCCAGCCCTGTGGTCTACATAGATGCAAGTGAGAATTGGCACGCACTGGAGGAAGAGCGGGCGGGGCGGGCTTTAGAGGGAGTGGTTTTCTTGGGAGAGGGCGCGGATTGTTTGGGCGGCGGACGTTTGGGAGAAGAGGGTTGAGGGTTTGAAGAGGAGGAGGAGCTGCGCGTGGCGCCAGCCGAACGTCGTCCCGTCGGCGTTTTCGGCGGCGTCTTTTTTCCTGCCAATTGAGCACCAATTGTTCACCAGACTACATGGTTCATTTTGATTCATTATTGACAGAGCAGGATCAATGAATGAAGAAGGAGAAACCGGATTTGATGGGGCTTTTTGGCTGCGGTTTGAGGCGAGCTTTGGCGGCGTTGATTTTGGCCTTGGCGACAGTGTTTGGCGTGGAAGTAGCGAAGGGCTGAACATTGCTCAGGCGCGGTGTGTCGGCCAGGAACCCGGTGCGTTTCTTCGTCACGCTTTTGTTCACGCGTCGAACTGGGCTCGATGGCTTGGCCGGGGTGCGGCGGGAGGTGGAGGGCTGGTTGGCCACTTCCTCTTCTTCCTTACAATCAGTCAACCCTCAACCATGAAGGCTGCCATCAGCAGGTAGTAACGGAACCTCGTCCTCGTCAGAGCTGGCCTCTATAACAGGGCTGGCCTCTATAACAGGGCTGGCCTTGCGTTTGCGTCCACCGCGGGTGCTATTTCCACTGGCGTTGGCCCGACTCACATTGCCCCTGCCGCGCTTTCTGACAGACAGGCCAGATTGGGTGAGGGTGAAAGAAAGAGAGAGTATGGAAGAGGGCAGCAACGATTTGGCAGTGTCGTTGAGGCGAGGGGCTTTGAGTCCCTTGGCAGAGCGATGGGAGGCCATACGGCGTTTCTCCTCCTCCAGCAGCTCCGTGTGCATGTACACCGCCATGTTACCCTTCTTCTGGAAGGAGCAGAGAGCTGGAGGGGTGAGTTGGAAGCTGAGGCAGGAAGCGAGGAACGCGGAATCGCTCTGAGATAGCGAAGTAGGTGGGGTAGGCCTTTGAAAGGTCGTAGCGCTGGGCATTCTTCATGAAGCTGAAGCTCGCACTCCGATACTGCACCAGCATCATCCCGATATCGCACAGCGCCCACAGCTTCTCCAATAGCACGGCACGATTGCTAAAGCTGTTTAGAGAACAAATAGGAAAGTGAACCTCGTTCTGAGCGAGGTCATCGGAGGCCTGAGCGTCCACGTGGTCTTTGACGGTTTGAAAGAGTCGGTACACCTGCTCCAGGTTTGACTCCTCCCCGTCTTTCACCTACAGTTGGTTGATGGTTTGGGAATGAGAGAATGAGGAAGTCTGAGAAGTGTTGGGAATTGGAGAGATTACCAGGAGCTCCTTGAGCAGTAGCCAAATGGCATCGCGGCATTCCTCCAGTGTTCGCTTGTCAGAGCTGTGCTGTAGCTGTGAGTGGTGGGAGAGGAGATAGAGCAGCGGCGGCAGAGCCAGCTCCACTCGACTGAACTGCCACGACTTCAGTCCTTCAAATCCCATCTTTCCACAACGCCGTCTCCTTCAAAGCGTGAGGGTTGAACGTTGATTGCTGGGGGCTTGGCGGAGCATGGCCTTGCGGCTGGAGACGGTGTCTCGGATGTAGCGCGGGATTTCCTCCTGGAAGTAGGCCTTGCCCGCCGCCGCGTCCTCCCCCGCCTCCCGATGCCGCATCCCCGCGTAGCCGAACAGACCCAGCCATTCCACCTGCAACCCTGTCTCTAGTCGGGCCAGCACCAAGCAGGGGGGGAGGGAGTGACGGGTAGGTTGTGAGAGCGGATGCGCTGATGGAGCTTGAATGCGAAGGCGCGGGCGACTTCGAGGACCTCGTCGAGGAGGAGGCCGCCCAGCAGCTGCATGGTCTGGAAGTCGAAGAAGCTCCGGAAGGCTCCCACCGTCCCCAGGCGGACCAGCTGTCGCCCCGCCGTCAGCCGCATGTGCGCCTTCTCCGCTTCACTGCAAAGCCAGGATGATGGGCTGGCTATTGGTTTAGGGGAGGTTTGTTTAGGTGAAGAAGAGGTGAACGTGATGTTGTCAATCTCGGCCAGGTCGCCTTTGGTATCGAGGACGGTGCGAAGCATTCGGAAGGTTCGCTCTGCGTAGCCCTCTTCCGTTGACCGGAAGGCGGCGAGCCAGCGGCTGATCAGCTTCATACCCCCAATCTTTAAATCCGCCCCCTTTCTCTCCTCAGGCTCTGCTGATGAAGGGTGATGCTGACCTTGGCCTGGCATTCGTGCGACAATTCTTTGGCCTCCACCCACTTCACGTTCTCCTCCGTTTCAGAGCTGTGCTTCTGCAGAATGGGAAGTGGGAAATGGCATCTGGGCGTCAATAGATGCAGCCTACAGCTTTGTTGAGGATGATTTTGGTGACGACGCGAGTGGAGATGAGATTCTTCACCTGTCAAACATCCTTCTGCTCAGGCACACAGGCACGGAGGTGTGGGAAAAGAGGAAACATTGGCGGCAAACTCCTGGGGCTCCAGTGCAGCGATCTTTGCGATGGCGCCGAGAGCCGCGGCCACATTCTCGCATTCCATCTTCACGCTGCTCTCCAGCCTCTGCAGCCCCATCAGCATTTCACTTCCAACTCTTCTGCTTTCAGCCTCACCTCGTAGATGCGGCGGAGTATGACGAGGCCGGGCTCCCGGGCCTCTTCACGCACCTTCAGGCGGTGGATCAGCAGCACTGCTCGCTTGCACGCTTTGGCACTCACTCAAAGTACACGAGGGGAGGTTTGGGGAAGAGAAAAAGGGGTGATGGCAGCATGGGAGGGTACGGGAGGAGTAGGAGAGTTCCTCGGCAGCCTGAACGATCTCCTGACTCGCCTGTCCGACGAGACTGTCGCGCCCTGCTCGCACTGCCTCTGTCGCCACGTTGCACAGGATTCGCACCGCTGCCATTTCTGTCAACACCCACATCTTTTCATCCCTTCTTCATCGCCTGCCATTGATATAAAAGAGGCTCAAAAGGAATGAAATGAAAACGGGCGAAGGAGTTGTTGGAGCGGAGGAGGCGGAGTAGAGTATGGATGATGGCCTGGTCCTCGAAGGCGAGGGGGAAGTAGGTGCTGAGATGATGGAGTAGGATGAGAGCGCGCTCGTGGTCCCGCTCTTCGTCCCCGCTCCCAACCACCGCCTCCTCCCCCTCCACGCCCTCCTCCTCCTCCAGCACCAGTGCCGCCACCATCCTCGTTAGCTCTCCCGCTGCCTCGCTATCGATCAGCAGAGGAGCAGAACTAAATATGTCCACATTATGCTTGCACTGACTGAACCGTAGAAAAGTAACGAGGGCACCGTTCGAAAAGCAGCTGGATAGTAGGGATGATGTTGGCGAAGCTCTCCATCTTCTGCAGGTCTTGCAGGCGCTGTAGAAGCTCTTTCTACAAAGAAGTAGATGTGTTAAATGATTACTGAATTGTAAGTCAATCACAAATTTTATTTCAAATCTGTAATTTTCAGATTGAAATTCTGACTTCAGTTTACAATCGCAAAAAAACGGCGTAGAAACGAACCACTTTGGTCTGAGCCTGAGCGCAGGTGTAGTCGGGTCCGACGAGGTACTCGAGGGCGTGTAGGACGTCGGGCTCCTGGCAGAGGAGGGTGTAGAAGGCTTTGAGGTTCTCGTGGGCGCGGAGGACGTCGGGGAACTCGGCGGCGAGCTTGCGGAGGAGGGCCTGGATGGAGGCGTCGCGGTCGTTGAAGCCTTCCTCCTTGTGATGGAGGTCGATAATGTCACGGAGGAGGCGGCGGAGGTGGGCCTGGCACCGGAAGCAGGCCACCAAGGCCGGCACCGGCTGGCGACCCACCAGCGGTCCCTCCAGCCCCAGGAACAGCTCCAGCAGACACCGCATCCGAACTCGCGTCTCCATCTGGTACGGGACCAGACAGGTCCAGGTCAGCTTCTCGCAGATCACCTGCCATTTTCCTTCCAACTCCTTCCAACTCTGGCAGGGGGGGGAGGGAGAGGGAAACCTTGTCCTGCTGGTCGGGGAACCAGTGGGCGGAGAGGATGCGGTTGCGGAAGGCGGCGATGATGGGGAGGAGCTCGGGCGGATCGGCCTCGTTGGGCGGCCCCAGCTCCACCAGGCCTCCTTTCGCCGGACGGCAACGCAGCGTGTAGCGCCGGTACAGCTGGGACAGGTTCAGCAAGGCGTCCTTCCGCACCGCGTACTGTCATGGCCAACTCGTTCTTGCTCTAGCTCAATGATGGAGGGATTGGGTGAACTTTTTTGTCGTAGATGCGGCCCTGGATGGCATCCAGGATGCCTTCGTTGACGAAGGAGAGATTGCGACGGGCCAGCGTTCCGGACATGTTCACTGCCTTCAGACGCACCGTTTCGTCCACATCCCGCGTCCGCTTCTCCAGTTGCTCTGCACCCCATCCATTCTTGCACTGCTAAAGTTTGGATGAAGGGTTTGACCCAGGATGGCCTCCTTGTACTCCTGGTGATTGACGAGTATCTGGAAGGCGCCTTCCACCAAGGCCAGGCGAACGCTGGTCTTCATGTCATTGAACCTGCCCATGCAAAGAACGCTTAAGTCGCGCTAACAGAAAAGAGGAGAGAATGGAGGAACCGTCCCAGGTAGGCCGAGAATAGGCTGGGACATTCGGCACCGAGCGTGGAATCCTTTCGACCCAGCAGCTCCGTGACCAGCTCCACGATTTCCAGTCGCTCTTTCTCATTCTGGCTCTGCAGCAGTGGAGGGTGGTGAGTAGATGAATATGGAAGGAGTGAAAGATGGAAGGAGTGCCTGTAGACGAAGCTCTAGCTGGGGTATGATTGTGACGAGGACATTGGGGACGATGGGGTGGAGTTCACGGATGAGGTGGAGGATGTGCTTGCCCAGCTCCACCTCCAGGTCCTTGCCCAGGCTAAGCGCCTGCGTGATGAACTGCAAGGGAATGGGAATAGAGTGGGCATAGGATGGAGGTGGAAAAGGGAAGGGACAGTCTGAATAGGGTCCTCGAGCTCCTTTTCGCAGTCTTGGAGGAGTTGGTGGATGACGGAGGAGGCTGGCTTCTCGGACTCCAGCAAGGGCAGCAGCAGGGCGTCCAGCACCGGCCAGCTCAAGTGGTCCGCGTGCTTCAGCAACGGACGCACCAACTCCACTATCAGGGACTCTGAAGACAGACAGAATGGGAGGAGCAGAGGAAGGGGGAGGGCGGGGTGAAACCTGTCCGCTTGTCCGTCTCTCGGCTGATGGTGGCGAGGACGTGCTTGAGAAGCTGGGAGAGGACCTCCTGAGCCTCGCTCAGCTCCAGCGCCACCATCAGCGTCTTCACTTGCGCCAGATTCTACCAAAGATACTCCTTCTTGGCGGGAAGCTGGGAGTGAAAGGAATACCTCAAGTAGATAGGTGAAGCGCTGGTGCAGAGCTTCGTCGGGGGTGTCCAGGCCGCGCAGCTGACGGATGAGGAAGATGCAAATGTCCTGCATACATCCGCTGGCTGAGGAGATGGAGAGGAGATGATGGAGAAGCTGGTGAGTGCCTTGAGCTGATGCTGGTGCTGGAAGGGGGGCGTGTCGTGTACGCAGATGCGAAATAGATCGGCGATGGCGCAGGCGACGAGTACGCGAACCTCGCGCGACTGGTGCGCAGTGAAATGCTCCTCCGCCAGATGCTCCGCCAGCCCTGACCATCGGGCCCCGCACCCCGAATCACCCTCCGCCATTTCCTTCAACATTTATTTACACTTTCTTTGAACTTATCAAACTCTTGATGAGAATATGTCTAAGTGATAACCTGAAGAGCAGCGGAGAGCAGCTTGAGACGTCTGGCCATCTCGTTGGTAGAGAGGTCAACGGGGATGTCAGGCACGCCGGGTGGATAGTCCACTCCCGTCGCTTTCTTGCGCCCCATCCTTTCCGCTTGTCCCTCTCAGTCTAGTCTAGTCCTTTTTCCACACTTACTTCCTTCCAAACCACTGTCCGTTAGGAGGGAATATAGTTGAAGAGCGTTTGAAAAAGAATGAAAACAAAATAAGGCCAAACAGTAGCCCAGTAGGAGGAGGGTGGAAAATTGGCGGCTGGGAAGGGGTCTACAAATGTGCCCTAGCCCTCCCACACTTTTTCCCCAACCGCGCAGGAATCAGCTTTGCGCGCCCTTTCAAACATACGCGCATTAACTTTCCTTTTCATTTGCGTTATTTCAGTTTTTATCGCTACGATTGTGTTAGCGTGCCGCGAACTGAAAAAACCTCAAAGAAGGATTTATTTTAATATCATTGGTTTCACTGTCGATAATTTTGCCTAGGCCCGAATTAATTCTAAATAAAGAACGAAGCCTAAAATGAATAAAAATATTTTCTCATCACCAATAGATTACCACAAATAATAACCATTTTATCATTACCAAAAAGCCAAACCATTGATTATTTTTGAAACTTTCAAATATAACATAAATTCATAATCAACATTTTATATTTCTAATATTTCTTTTGCTTGTTTCATGTGACATTTGTTTCCTTGTGATGTTAAATTCATATGCTGTTCTTTTCGCAGCACGTCTTTACTGACGTAACATTCTTATCTGTAGCATTATTATGCAATAAAAATAGAGAAATGGAGGACATAGGAGGCAGATATAGAGACTGTATTTGGTAGGCAAAGAAAGCCAATGAAAAAGGACTAATAGGTCAAATGTGACTGTGGCATCGACGGCTGTCCATACGCCTGCCCTCCTCCCCCCACCGCACCTTTAATTCATATTTCTCCTATTATTTTCATCCAAATTATAGTTAGGCACAAAATTCATTTGCTTTCGCAATATTTATTTGAGTTCCGAAGCGGGGGCTGGGAGGTGTAAGAGGTAACCAGTGAAATAGGGGGCTGGCTGAAGGTGGGGGGAGTGAGTGGGGTATGCGGGGGCATTGCTGGGGTAGCCAGGGCCGGCCTGGAAGGCGTAGGCATAGTTACCGCCTCCGTTCATCTTCAAACAATTCCTCCTTCTTCCTTCAGCTCTGGCATGGATGAGTAGAGGGAAACAGCAGAGGCATAGGCAGCCTGCGGGGGTGCAGGGGAGGGCTGATGAGGGAAGTAGGGGGAGCTCACGGCCGCGGTGCCGGGGAATGCACTGCTGGAGGGGAACGCACTGCTGGAGGAGGCCGGGTAGACGAAGCCCCCGCCACCCGCGTAGCTCGTCTGCACCCCAGCCTGCAGACAGTCATCCTTCCATCCTCTACTAGGCCTCTAGTCTGCTAGGAACGTAGGCATGTGGGAGACGGGGCTGGTGAAGCTGTGGCGGAGGGGAAGTGTGTGGCAGGGTGGAAGGAGAGTGAAGGGAGGAGGCATGGGAGCTCCGACTGGCCCGCCCGTGCTCCTCGGGGAACAGTTGTTGGCTGCTGGGCTGTAGAGGGGCGGAGGAGGTGGACGGCGCTTCGTTCAGGTTGTTGTCCTGCAGTCAAACACTCCTTTAGTTCCCCTTCTTGAAACAGAGAATGACAAGAGCCCAGAGAAAAAGAAGAAAGAAAAGCGAGCCAGCATTAAGTAGCACTGCATAAGCTCGCTCATGAGACCTGTGGCAGTCTTTGCTCCGTCCATATTTTCATTGAACATTGTGGCATTGTCAAAATCATTCCGCAATGTGGCATCCTTTAGAAATGAATGGGGATTTTAGCAGCCTTGGAGGAAACTAGAAGAAGACGAACTAGAAAGCTAGGGTCGAGGGTGGGTAGTTCGGCGCCGGAGGGAGTGGAAAGGATGCCGTGAAGGGCTTCGGGAGGTAGCTCGAAGAGATCGTGCTGGTAGGCGGCAGGAGGAAGTTGGGCTGGCACTGCTGCAGGGCGAGGAGGAAGTTGGGCTGCTTGACGACGCTTGGCACTGCATCCATTCTGACCACCGCCAGACTTTCGCTTTATTGCCTCCTTCAAATGCTTTGGGATTACTAACCATGATTTTTGGCCTTGTTTTTGTTTTGTGAACTGTTGTTTTTGACCTCATTTGGGGAGGCAATTTTAGTGTGTTATCAGCCTTGGAATGCAAACTGGTCGGATAATGCGTTCCAGCCCGTTCCATGCGGAGTGGTGGAAGGAGGGAGGATAAAAACTGGACGCAAAAGACACAACACGGATGTGGAGAAAGGGTGTGGATAGTGTGGAGGGTGGAGGTGGGGGGCAGGGGAGAGAGAAGGTGCATAGAAGGGGCAGAGAGAGAAGGGTAGTAGAGAGGGGGTCTTTCTCTGGAAAGGTTCTATGAAAGAGGGCCAGGGCTAGGGTGTCTCCTTCTCTTTGCTGACTTCCCGGTCTTTTGAGGAGGAGGAGGAGGAGAAGAAGGGCTCGGATAGGCGCTAGGGTGTAGAAGGGGAAGGGCGGTGGGGTGAAGAAGGGGAAGGGGGCTGTGACCAGGGCAGGACAAACAGTACGCTGCACTGCACGCGACCTTGTCAAACCTGCCCCGACCAAGGCACCCAGCCCTGCCCAGGGTACAGGACGAGGCTCACTCGGGGGGTCATTGTAAGAGCGGCCGTTATGGCCTCCCTTCCCTCCCCTCGCGGCCCCTGAGCCGATTGTCAGCCTACCCGCCTACAAACATTCGCATCTCTCCCCCGTCATCACTTTATTTGCCCCCACCCTCGCCAGACGCCAGAGCCAACTCTTGCCCTAGCATGCACCTGCCCTACCATTACACACCTGCCCACACACTACTCCAAACTTACATCTCATCATTTTATGCAAAAAAGGAGAATGTCAAGTCATTTCGATCGTGTTAAATGAACTCTGCTGTATGCTAAGACCAGGTGAATGCTAAACAAGAGCGGTGTTGGAAGGGGAAGAAGCGGTAAGGTGGGCATAATAAAAATGAAGAAGGTGAAAAAGGGCTGGGAAGGCCAATGGCGGGCTCTGCTGGCCTTTTGCCTGACCTTAGCCCTATTGTGGCTAGAGCAGAGGGCATCTAAAGCCACCAGTCATATGCCGCCTCACGTCCCACCACATGCTCCCCTTCTTAGACTTAGTCACACTTCAATCTCTACGCATACCCACTCTGCCAAGAAATAATCAAGCCTAAAGTGAACTAGAAGGCGTAGAAAAAGTGGGAAAAAGAGAGTAAGAGGACCTTGGTGTGGGTGGGAAGGGCGGCGGTGGGGGGAGTGGAGTGGTGACGAAAGACGGAAGAAGGGTGAAGGTTGGCGCCGGCGCTGAGGGCTGCAGCCGCTTCTTGGGCGGCCTTCGCGCTCTTTGCCTGCACGCCCGCACAACTCTCAACAAAAGAACTCAGAGGAAGAGGGGGGAAAGGGAGGACCTCTCGCTCCTTGGCCCTCTTCTTCTGCCAGTCTCTGTGCAGCTGCAGCGTTTCCAGACTCGACTTCTCCAAGGCAGCCCTGCAGAATGCTGGCTGTGTATGGAGGAAGGTGGGTGGGAGGGGAAGGGAGGTGAACGGTTGTTGGACGGCGGCGTAGTGTTGCTTGTGGCGGTTGTGAATGGAGCGCCAGTGGGGCGGGATGAAGGGGGCCGCGGAGGGGAGGAGGGCGGCGGCCTCCGCGCTGGCCTCGCCTACGCCCACCCGCTCACCCACATCCACCATTTACCGCCCTAAATCTAACTAGTTGTCAAACGGGCAAGAGAAAATCAAAAAAGCGAGAAAAAGCAAACTAAGTCTTGGATGAAAAGGGGGAGGGAGCCTAAAATTTGGGAGGGAGCCTAGGAAATGTGCAATGTGTGGCCTTCCATAAAAGCCTAGTTGGAGGATGGGGTAGGGTAGAGGGGTATGGAGGAGGAGATGTGAAGAAGAGTCGCGCGCCAAAAGTGCAGCCGGCCCCCTCCTGTGAGCCCAATAAAACTGCCACAACCTATACACTTCACTCCCACTCAACTCAGAACACTGATCTCAAGATAAGCAATCATTCTATTACACCAAAACACCCATACAATAATCTACTTTTCAATCCATATTTCTGTTCATTTCTAGCCAGCTAGCTTTATGATTCAAATTTCCAGCTATACATAGGATGACTTGTTCTATTTTGAAGCCAAAGCAAGGCATAACTCGGCTGTAAGGCAGGCTCATCTACATCTAGGGGCAGGGCAGGGAAGGAGGGGAGATAAAGTACCACGCTTATGACACGCGCAGTGGGGTAGGCGGGGTGGAGAGCGAGAGAGGAAAGCGCCCGCTACACGCGATAATCTGGCCGCGGACAAACACACACGCCTCCACTGCAAATGCCTCCCCTCCCAAACACTCCCTACACCCTGCCAAGACTTCTCTCCCCCCCCTTCACAGCAGACTCGGCTAACAGGATTCAGCCTGCCTACAGCGCTCAAAGGATGCAGATAGGAGGACACTGAGGGTGGCCGCGGCTATAGCGGTGCTGTTATAGGCACGGCCGCACATCTGTCCAACGCCTCACAATGTTCTCCCTCCCTCCCTCCCTCTCCCTCCCTTCCCTCCCTCCTCCACTGCCCACCACTCCACCTCCTCCCTTGCCCCCTCCTTCTCCCCTCCCCCCTTCTAGATGTGTATACAGGGGAGGGGGGAGGGGGACATTTGTGCAGCCTTCCCTCCCTCCCCAGCCCCTCTACAATGGCCCCACGCCCGCTCCACTACAACCTTCGCCTCCCTCCTTTTCCCTTTCACTCGGCACGGAAGGGAGGGAGGGAGGGAATATAAGGAGCCTCCTCCCTGCATACGTAGCGCCTCACAACTGCGCACTTCCTCCCGCGCACTTCCCGCCCAAGCCAAGCTGTTGCCAACCACAACTCTTCTCTCCGCCACAGCAACAGACCAGACAGACAGACATGCTGCTCACGGATTTGGACGAGATCTGCAAGCTTGGCCCCTGTCCCTACGAGCTGGGCGAATCTGAGCAGATCTACAGTGGCCCGTGGCTTGGCCTAAGGTACCATGCTCCTCCACTTAGGGCAGAGAGTGGAAATGGACTAGTTGTTGACAAGGCAGGTGAAGTTTGTGGATCCGAAGAGTGGGTCGAAAGGCATCTGGGAGGTGGCCTACAGAACCACGAAACCCGCCTCCGCCAACGCCGACGGCATCGATATCATTCCTATCCTCAACGGTTCCCTAATTGAACACTGTTTCAGAGTCTGGCTGAAGCAAGGCTTCTTACAGAAGGCGGGAAGAAGTATCTAATCCTGGTCAAGCAGTATCGCATTCCCATCGGCGGGTGGTCCTTGGAGTTCCCTGCTGGTTCCCTAATCTCTTCCCCCCAACCCCTTTCCTTGCCAACTGAGCATCAACGAAGGTTTGGTGGACGCCAAGGAGAGCATGGAGGCAGCCGGGATTCGAGAGCTGCGGGAGGAGACAGGATTCACCGCCTCTAAGGTTTTCCTTTATGCCTTCCCAATCCTTAAAAAAACAGGGAAATTTGTAGGTTCTGCTGGGAGGGGTGAGCGCGGGCTTGCAGCACCTGGATCCCGGCATGAGCAACGACTCCGTCAACTTCCTCGCCGTTAGCCCCTCTCTTTGCCTAGCCGGGTGGGTGGCTAGAATGGAGTGCTGGGGCGGGTTCCACGTCGGTAGGACACCCATTCCACGTCGATGTCCAAAGCCGTCCACAACGTGGAACAGGCGTCATCAATCTCTGCTGACGCTGACGTGGAACAGATGTCAACGTGGAACAGGAGTCCAAAGGCATCCATCAAGAATTCGGACATTCGTGCTGACACCCATTTCATGTTGACTACCATTCCATGTCGACCGTTTCATATTGTTTGAAAGGTGGTAGATTTCATGCAAGGGCAAATTAGGCTGAAATGAAGAAAACGGGAAATAATTTGCATTTATTACTAATATTAATTTTCAACCAGCAATCAAACTAACAGGTAAAATACAACACTGTATTTTAAACCAAAAACTAGTCATGTAGCTAGTAAAACTAGCCAAATATTAAATAAAACAATATATCTCGTGACCAATGTAAATTGGTAAATAATGTAAATGACCAATGTGACCAATGTTAATAGGTACACCACCAATGTTATCTACTCAAAATGTTTATTGCAAAACATATTTGCAAACATAAATTCCAAGAATTTCTTGTGTTTGGTTTGAAAAGTTGCTTCACATTACAAAAACGGTTATAATTCAAATATTAAAAATCATACAAAAACAGTTATTATTCATTAAAAATATAAAGTACATGTAAAGTTATATTGATTGAAAATATGCTTGTTTTTAGTGCCAGCCATGTATGATTTACATTGCAATATTATTTTATAATCAATTATTATTTTTTATTATTATATTTTTACAGTGTAGAATATTTAGTTTTGATCAAAAAGATGTAAAAATTATTTAAAAAACCTTGAAAACCACAAAAATGCCCTTTAAAATGAGTGTCCGCAAAAATGTCCACATGTGTCTACAGGGTCCCCCCTGTAGACACTTTGTGCGGACATTGTCCGCAGAGATGATGGACATTGTCCGCAACATGGAACAGGTGACGACAAGGTGTCCGCGTCCGCGTCCACTGCGGACGCGGACGCGGACACAAAATGTCCGCGTCTACTGCGGACGCGGACAGACATGGAACAGGTGTCCGCGTCCGCGTCCGCTGTGGACGCGGACATGTCCGCATATGTCCGCATGGACATATGTTTTGTACATGTCCACAAAAAAAGTAGACACGACGTGGAACCCGCCCCTGGTTTGAGGTGGAAGTGGATGGGAAGCGGGAGGAGCAGGAACTGGCCCACGGTGAAGCTGGCCTACAGGCATATTCGTCTTTTATTGACGATGCGGTTGAAGGATTGTTATTTTGAGGTGGTCAAGCTGGAGATGGAGGGTCTGCTAGAAAGGCTGGAGAAGTGCTCCAGCGCCGGTCTTTACGTGGAGGCCATGCTTTATACTTTTGCCCTTGGATTTCAGCTAGCCAAAAACCTTTAGCCTAACACCCTACGTTTTTTCGGCCCTTAATTGTCATGGATTGTTAACTGTTCTTTGTGATGTGTCAGCTAGTTAGATCATTCTTGCTAGTTACTGCCTAGTGGTATTCCTCAAGAGGTTAAGTTTGCTGTTGAAAGATGTCTCTATCCCTGACTTCGGACTGGTGTTTCTAGATTTTTGAAAGGATAGGATTTGTGGATTGAGGCTTTGAGGTGTTTTTGTACAGGTGAGAACCCTACATGGCAGAAATAACTTCTGATCTTATCACACAACCTTTTCTCATATCAGCCGAAATATAAAATTCATAGAATATTATGTAACCTCCTAAAACTTTAGAGAAAATATGAATATATAGGAAATGGTTAGCAATCGGTATCCATTATGTTGGTATTTTGACATAAAACAAGCGGGAAATGGCCACTTTCGTATTGTGAATTAAGCGAAACACAAATTGCGGCAAAAGGCCAGAAAATGTACGTTTCTTGATTATTGCTTTCAAAATATAATTCAATTTCTGCCATTCCTATTTGAACTGGGCTACGATTAAAGCAACTTTTTTACCAAATCCAACAAAACCGCTATATTTAAGATGGGCGATTATAAGTGAAGCCTTCAAGGTTTTCAGATGACGTCAGACAACTGCTGTTATTGATTATCAAGCGTAAGAAGTCCTATACGATTAACAAGGCAGCTAATGAAAGCTAAGGAAGCCAAGAGAAGCGTAAAAAGAGAATGACACATAATAAGGAGCCTGTATCGTGGGTGAAACTTCCGTTTTTGTTTCTTTTCACCTGCTTAAGAACATCTGCCAGGCAGTGCCGTAAATTTTTGACCGCGGAGCGGCCCGAAGGGCCGCTCCGCGGTCTATAGAGGTTGCTCAACTTTTGTCCTCGTATATATATATATACTAGTAATATTGGTCAGTGGCCGCGCGCCCCCCGGCCACCAGTATAAAAAAACCAACAAATAAGAAAAATAAAAAAGTAATCTGACACACCACAGCAAAGATAAAAGAAACGTTTGAGAGCATAAAAATAAGAAGTTATTTGACCATGTCATTCAGGCAGTATTTCAAACTTGATACAAAGTTAATCAGTGGTTCTATCACCCATTGAAAACCAAAAACATGTATTTAACTAAAAGTTAAAATAATACAAACCATGCCAAAATTAACCTTCATGAGGTTACATTTCGTGGTTTCGTTGCTGTGAGTTCTAAAAGGAATTACTTAATGCATCCTAATCACATCAGGCTCCTGGGTAGGCCAAAAATCAAAAAATTGTCATCAGTCAATCCATTTATTTTCAAATATTTTATTAAAAACTTTGATAACTAACAAACGGAATTAAGACAGAATTGTTGTAGCTGCAACTGAAAAAAAAATTCAACCAAAAAAGTTAAAAAATGGAGGAGCTATGATGTTTCAAAGTCAAAAAATGCTCAAAAATGGCAAAAATGCGAATGTTTTTGATTATTTCATGTCTTTAACATTTCCCATGCATGGATAACCCCAAAAA
Source organism: Ptycholaimellus sp. GST1_10 (assembly GCA_030248095.1). Classification (NCBI taxonomy): domain Eukaryota; kingdom Metazoa; phylum Nematoda; class Chromadorea; order Chromadorida; family Chromadoridae; genus Ptycholaimellus; species Ptycholaimellus sp. GST1_10. The sequence goes on along the minus strand of JASANA010005789.1, from coordinate 53,575 downwards.
ATATTGAATAATTCGTCGAGACTGATTCATAGAGCTATCACATGTCAGGATAAGTAAAGAATCCAGGGAGCCCCGAGACCCCTCCCAAAATGGCATCACGCGTATTATATAAGACTAGGTTGAGCTTCGCCGTCGCCTACGGCGACTCTATGGAAAAACTAACCAAAAAAAACTCTCAATTCAGAAAAAATAAGATTAACTCTTTTAACACCTCAACATGGGAGGATTGGGTTAGCCTAAATAGGCCTGTAAAAACATCCTACATCCACCGCCCTACTTTGCTTACTTGATATCCACTGAAACAATGGAGGAAAAGCATCCTGCATCCACTGCCCTACTTTGATTACTTGAATATCTGCTGAAACATGGAAGGATTGGGTGAGCCTAAATATGCCTGTAAAAACATCCTACATCCACCGCCCTACTTTGCTTACTTGATATCCACTGAAACATGGGAGGAAAAGCATCCTGCATCCACCGCCCTACTTTGATCACTTGAATATCTGCTGAAACATGGGAGGATTGGGTTAGCCTAAATAGGCCTGTAAAAACATCCTACATCCACCGCCCTACTTTGCTTACTTGAATTTCCACTGAAACATGGGAGGAAAAGCATCCTGCATCCACCGCCCTACTTTGATTACTTGAATATCTGCTGAAACATGGGAGGATTGGGTTAGCCTAAATAGTCCTGTAAAAACATCCTACATCCACCGCCCTACTTTGCTTACTTGATATCCACTGAAACATGGGAGGAAAGGCATCCTGCATCCACTGCCCTACTTTGATTACTTGAATATCTGCTGAAACATGGGAGGATTGGGTTAGCCTAAATAGGCCTGTAAAAACATCCTACATCCACCGCCCTACTTTGCTTACTTGAATTTCCACTGAAACATGGGAGGAAAAGCATCCTGCATCCACCGCCCTACTTTGATTACTTGAATATCTGCTGAAACATGGGAGGATTGGGTTAGCCTAAATAGGCCTGTAAAAACATCCTACATCCACCGCCCTACTTTGCTTACTTGATATCCACTGAAACATGGGAGGAAAGGCATCCTGCATCCACTGCCCTACTTTGATTACTTGAATATCTGCTGAAACATGGGAGGATTGGGTTAGCCTAAATAGGCCTGTAAAAACATCCTACATCCACCGCCCTACTTTGCTTACTTGAATTTCCACTGAAACATGGGAGGAAAAGCATCCTGCATCCACCGCCCTACTTTGATTACTTGAATAGCTGCTGAAACATGGGAGGATTGGGTGAGCCTAAATAGGCCTGTAAAAGCATCTGGCATCCACCGCCCTACTTTGCTTACTTGATATCCACTGAAACATGGAAGGAAAAGCATCCTGCATCCACCGCCCTACTTTGATTACTTGAATATCCACTGAAACATGGGAGGATTGGGTTAGCCTAAATAGGCCTGTAAAAACATCCTACATCCACCGCCCTACTTTGCTTACTTGATATCCACTGAAACATGGGAGGAAAAGCATCCTGCATCCACCGCCCTACTTTGATTACTTGAATATCTGCTGAAACATGGAAGGATTGGGTGAGCCTAAATATGCCTGTAAAAACATCCTACATCCACCGCCCTACTTTAAGGAAGCAGCTACATAAATTATTTATGAGCAGAAGTTGTATTGGTAATATAAAGCCAGCAACAGTAAATAGTTTTACTACAATTTATTTGGCTTTCTACCACTATCCCCCAAAACGTTTTTGGACAATTGGATATTTCATTTGGGGGGAGTAGTTGGATAAGTTTTCATTTGGTGCAGGGGGGGATTGGATAAGTTTTCATTTGGGGAGATACTTGGATAACTTTGGGGGGGGGGGGGGAGGCAGTGGGAATCGAAAAAATAGGTTTGATAAGTTTAAATAATTTAAAGAGGGGGATAAATTGATACGTTTTCATTTCTGGGGAATAGTTGGATGTTTTTGGTGGGGGGACAGTTGGACTCGAAAAAAATAGTTTTGATGCGTTTCAACATGTATAACACCTTTACATTTGGTGGGATAGTTGGATAAGATTTCATTGGGGGGGTGCAGTTGGATAAGTTTTCATTTGGCGCGGGGGGATTGGATAAGTTTTCAATTTGGGCTGGGAGTAATTCGATAAGTTTTCATTTGGGGGATAGTTGGATATGTCTTGGGGGGCAGTTGGAATCAAAAAAAAAGTAAAGGAGGGATAATGGCATAAGATTTCATTTGGGGGAGTATTTTAAATTAAACAACAAAATTCATTAAAAAATGCTGATGCCACCACAACCAAAAATTATATTGGGGGTTTAAAACGGTGCACATACTTGCGCATATTTATAAATTAATCTGGCAAAAATGATAATTTTTTGTGATTTCTGGGGGTTCTGAGATGTTAACAATATTTAACCAATTAAAAATTGAAAAAAAATATATTTAATTCGTGTAATTTTGAGGGCTGGGCTGAGGCCACACGGTTAAAAGGGTATAGTAAAGGGTTAATCTAGTGATAGACGAAGGCAAATGGTTGGGATTGGGAGCAAATAGATTGTAGGAATTGAATTTGGGCTGCATGGATCCCACTACACGGGTGCTCAGCTTTTTTCATGCATTAGCCTCTTTTTTGGTCTAACGACCTTTTTGAGGATCCCCCCACCAAGTGGCCAAATTAGAGCCACACCAAGTGAATAGAACACCTGGCTGTCCTCAAGGGACTTCAAAGATTAGGCACCCAACCCGAGTGGGGTTAGGTTGCCAAAGAGGTTCGAGGCTTATTTGTTTGGGAATAATTATCTGTAATGACTAAAACTTAGCCAGATTGAGTAGAGTCCCAAAACTGCGCAGTTCCAAAACATTGATAAAAATTACATTTTCAACGTTTTAAGCATGTTCCCGTGATCGGCGCAAGCTGATTAACTCAGAATCGTGTTCCCCAACCCTGCTTTACCCAAAAACACTCTCACCTCCTCACAGGAAGCTTCCCCCATGGCGCCCCCCATGCTAACGGACAAGACAGGCTCCTCTATTATATATATGGATATATGTATGTATGTATTTCTGGAAATGCTGGGAACGGGCGAATTCTCAACGGATTGGGACAAACTTTTTTTTTCCTGAAAGGTAATGAGATTTTAGGAAGATCTGGAGGGGTGGAACCGGTTTCCAAGCATTTGAAACATTACTTTTTTGGGTAGAAAGGTTGAAAAATGGGGTATGCTGTAAAATGCTCAATTCTCAACGGATTTTGACAAACTTTTTTTTTCCTGAAAGGTAATAATATTTTAGGAAGATATGGAGGGGTGGAACCGGTTTCCGAGCTTTTGAAACATTACTTTTTTGGGTAGAAAGTTTGAAAATTTGGGTATGCTGTAAAAGGCTCAATTCTCAACGGATTGGGACAAACTTTTTTTTTCCTGAAAGGTAATAAAATTTTAGGAAGATCTGGAGGGGTGAAACCGGTTTCCGAGCATTTGAAACATTACTTTTTTGGGTAGAAAGTTTGAAAATTTGGGTATGCTGTAAAAGGCTCAATTCTCAACGGATTTGGACAAACTTTTTTTTTCCTGAAAGGTAATGAGATTTTAGGAAGATATGGAGGGGTGGAACTGGTTTCCGAGCATTTGAAACATTACTTTTTTGGGTAGAAAGGTCGAAAATTTGGTTATGCTGTAAAAGGCTCAATTCTCAACGGATATTGACAAACTTTTTTTTCCTGAAAGGTAATGAGATTTTAGGAAGATCGGGAGGGGTGGAACCGGTTTCCGAGCATTTGAAACATTACTTTTTTGGGTAGAAAGGTTGAAAATTTGGGTATGCTGTAAAAGGCTCAATTCTCAACGGATTGGGACAAACTTTTTTTTTCCTGAAAGGTAAAAAAAATTTTAGGGAGATCTGGAGAGGTGAAACCGGTTTCCGAGCATTTGAAACATTACTTTTTTGGGTAGAAAGTTTGAAAATTTGGGTATGCTGTAAAAGGCTCAATTCTCAACGGATTTGGACAAACTTTTTTTTCCTGAAAGGTAATGAGATTTTAGGAAGATATGGAGGGGTGGAACTGGTTTCCGAGCATTTGAAACATTACTTTTTTGGGTAGAAAGGTCGAAAATTTGGTTATGCTGTAAAAGGCTCAATTCTCAACGGATATTGACAAACTTTTTTTTCCTGAAAGGAAATAAAATTTGAGGAAGATCTGGAGAGGTTTGACAAGTCCCGGAGCATTTGAAACATAACTTTTTTAGGTAGAAAGGTTGAAAAATGGGGTATGTTGAGAGCTCCGCGGTCACCTATTGCGCTCTGCGCCATATACTTGTTCTGCTAACCTCGGCTTTGATGCATCATTTCAGCAGAATTAAGGCCCTACACAATCTTCAGGTGCTAAGCTTTTCTAAGAAAGCCTATTTTGCCGTCAGCGTCTGCCGCTGGCTATGACTCTTTTAGACGCTTTTAGACGCTTCAAGCTGATAACCAGCGACAGGCGATGTAATGAGTAAATTGCGAAACAGTCCCTCAGTTGTCAAGGCTACGGTGATTTGAAGGAGAGTGAGATAGTTTATTGCGGAAAACCAGAGCTAGTTGCGGGGCATGCGGGAGTTGGTCCGCGTGGTGGGCGGAAAACTGATACCGTGCATGGTGCTGGCGACCTACTCCCTGCTCGGAGGTCTCCTCTTCACCAGCCTCGGACAGATGCCTGAGCCACTCCCCGCCAATACCTCCTACCACTGCATAACTAACTACTGGCAAGGGTCCCTCTTTCTACTAACGGCCTACTCCCTGCTCGGAGGTCTCCTCTTCACCAGCCTCGGACAGATGCCTGAGCCACTCCCCGCCAATACCTCCTACCACTGCATAACTAACTACTGGCAAGGGTCCCTCTTTCTACTAACGGCCTACTCCCTGCTCGGAGGTCTCTTCTTCACCAGCCTCGGACAGATGCCTGAGCCACTCCCCGCCAATACCTCCTACCACTGCATAACTAACTACTGGCAAGGGTCCCTCTTTCTACTAACGGCCTACTCCCTGCTCGGAGGTCTCCTCTTCACCAGCCTCGGACAGATGCCTGAGCCACTCCCCGCCAATACCTCCTACCACTGCATAACTAACTACTGGCAAGGGTCCCTCTTTCTACTAACGGCCTACTCCCTGCTCGGAGGTCTCCTCTTCACCAGCCTCGGACAGATGCCTGAGCCACTCCCCGCCAATACCTCCTACCACTGCATAACTAACTACTGGCAAGGGTCCCTCTTTCTACTAACGGCCTACTCCCTGCTCGGAGGTCTCCTCTTCACCAGCCTCGGACAGATGCCTGAGCCACTCCCCGCCAATACCTCCTACCACTGCATAACTAACTACTGGCAAGGGTCCCTCTTTCTACTAACGGCCTACTCCCTGCTCGGAGGTCTCCTCTTCACCAGCCTCGGACAGATGCCTGAGCCACTCCCCGCCAATACCTCCTACCACTGCATAACTAACTACTGGCAAGGGTCCCTCTTTCTACTAACGGCCTACTCCCTGCTCGGAGGTCTCCTCTTCACCAGCCTCGGACAGATGCCTGAGCCACTCCCCACCAATACCTCCTACCACTGCATAACTAACAACTGGCAAGGGTCCCTCTTTCTACTAACGGCCTACGGCTGACACCTGGTTCCCCCCCCCCCCTGAGATTTCCCCCCCCCAAGCAATAACCCCCCCCCCCCCTCATGAAAGTTTCCCCCCCATGAAGGTTTCCCCCCCCCAAGAAATTTACCTATACACACACCCTGCGCTAACTCGTCCCCTTGTTGATACGGCTCAGCAGTAAAACTAGGTGAAAATAGGTTAAATTGTGTCTTGGGGTGGGGGGGAAACTAGTTGTCGAAATCGAGGACTAGTTTCCCCCCCCAAGAGATTTGACGACTAGTTTCCCCCCCCCCCAAGACACAATTTCACCTATTTTCACCTGCAGTTAAGTTAGTTTGCATTAAGCTTTAAGGCTTCGCAAGCGAAGCCTACGCAGTTGCTGGTCTAGTTTGCATTCAGCTTTAAGGCTTCGCAAGCGAAGCCTACGCAGTTGCCACTATAAAAGTTTTTTTGACTAAGCCTAAGCCTTTCATGGAGTCAGTATATAGGTAAAATCTTGGGGGGGGGGAAACCTTCATGGGGGGGGGTCCCCCGCTTGGGGGGGGGGGGGGTAACCCTCCATGGTGGGGGGGTAATGGCCATGGGGGGGGGGAACTAGGCGTGAGCCCGGCCTACTCCCTGCTCGGAGGTCTCCTCTTCACCAGCCTCGGACAGATGCCTGAGCCACTCCCCGCCAATACCTCCTACCACTGCATAACTAACTACTGGCAAGGGTCCCTCTTTCTACTAACGGCATACTCCCTGCTCGGAGGTCTCCTCTTCACCAGCCTCGGACAGATGCCTGAGCCACTCCCCGCCAATACCTCCTACCACTGCATAACTAACTACTGGCAAGGGTCCCTCTTTCTACTAACGGCATACTCCCTGCTCGGAGGTCTCCTCTTCACCAGCCTCGGACAGATGCCTGAGCCACTCCCCGCCAATATCTCCTACCACTGCATAACTAACTACTGGCAAGGGTCCCTCTTTCTACTAACGGCCTACTCCCTGCTCGGAGGTCTCCTCTTCACCAGCCTCGGACAGATGCCTTAGCCACTCCCCGCCAATACCTCCTACCACTGCATAACTAACTACTGGCAAGGGTCCCTCTTTCTACTAACGGCCTACTCCCTGCTCGGAGGTCTCCTCTTCACCAGCCTCGAACAGATGCCTGAGCCACTCCCCGCCAATACCTCCTACCACTGCATAACTAACTACTGGCAAGGGTCCCTCTTTCTACTAACGGCCTACTCCCTGCTCGGAGGTCTCCTCTTCACCAGCCTCGGACAGATGCCTGAGCCACTCCCCGCCATTACCTCCTACCACTGCATAACTAACTACTGGCAAGGGTCCCTCTTTCTACTAACGGCCTACTCCCTGCTCGGAGGTCTCCTCTTCACCAGCCTCGGACAGATGCCTGAGCCACTCCCCGCCAATACCTCCTACCACTGCATAACTAACTACTGGCAAGGGTCCCTCTTTCTACTAACGGCCTACTCCCTGCTCGGAGGTCTCCTCTTCACCAGCCTCGGACAGATGCCTTAGCCACTCCCCGCCAATACCTCCTACCACTGCATAACTAATTACTGGCAAGGGTCCCTCTTTCTACTAACGGCCTACTCCCTGCTCGGAGGTCTCCTCTTCACCAGCCTCGGATAGATGCCTGAGCCACTCCCCGCCAATACCTCCTACCACTGCATAACTAACAACTGGCAAGGGTCCCTCTTTCTACTAACGGCCTAACGGCCTACGGCTGACACCTGGTTTCCCCCCCCCCCCCCTGAGATTTTTCCCCCCAGATAACCCCCCCCCCTCATGAAAGTTTCCCCCCCATGAAGGTTTCCCCCCCCCCCAAGAATTTTACCTATACACACACACCCTGCGCTAACTCGTCCCCTAGTTGATACGGCTCAGCAGTAAAACTAGGTGAAAATAGGTGAAATTGTGTCTTGGGGGGGGGGGGAAACTAGTTGTCGAAATCGAGGACTAGTTTCCCCCCCCCCCCCCCCCCAGCCCAGATTTGAACGACAAGTTTCCCCCCCCCCCCCCCCCAAGACACAATTTCACCTATTTTCACCTGCAGTTAAATTAGTTTGCATTAAGCTATAAGGCTTCGCAAGCGAAGCCTACGCAGTTGCTGGTCTAGTTTGCATTCAGCTTTAAGGCTTCGCAAGCGAAGCCTACGCAGTTGCCACTATAAAAGTTTTTTTGACTAAGCCTAAGCCTTTCATGGAGTCAGTATATAGGTAAAATCTTGGGGGGGGGGGAACCTTCATGGGGGGGCCCCCGCTTGGGGGGGGGGGGGTAACCCTCCATGGTGGGGGGGGGGGGGGTAATGGCCATGGGGGGGGGGGAAACTAGGCGTGAACCCGGCCTACTCCCTGCTCGGAGGTCTCCTCTTCACCAGCCTCGGGCAGATGCCTGAGCCACTCCCCGCCAATACCTCCTACCACTGCATAACTAACTACTGGCAAGGGTCCCTCTTTCTACTAACGGCCTACTCCCTGCTCGGAGGTCTCCTCTTCACCAGCCTCGGACAGATGCCTGAGCCACTCCCGGCCAATATCTCCTACCACTGCATAACTAACTACTGGCAAGGGTCCCTCTTTCTACTAACGGCCTACTCCCTGCTCGGAGGTCTCCTCTTCACCAGCCTCGGACAGATGCCTTAGCCACTCCCCGCCAATACCTCCTACCACTGCATAACTAACTACTGGCAAGGGTCCCTCTTTCTACTAACGGCCTACGGCTGACACCTGGTTTCCCCCCCCCCCTGAGATTTCCCCCCCCCCAAGCAATAACCCCACCCCCTCATGAAAGTTTCCCTCCCCCCCATGAAGGTTCCCCCCCCCCAAGAATTTTACCTATACACACACACCCTGCGCTAACTCGTCCCCTAGTTGATACGGCTCAGCAGTAAAACTAGGTGAAAATAGGTGAAATTGTGTCTTGGGGGGGAAAATAGTTGTAGAAATCGAGGACTAGTTTCCCCCCCCCCCGAAGAGATTTGACGACTAGTTTCCCCCCCCCCCCCAAGACACAATTTCACCTATTTTCACCTGCAGTTAAGTTAGTTTGCATTAAGCTTTAAGGCTTCGCAAGCGAAGCCTACGCAGTTGCTGGTCTAGTTTGCATTCAGCTTTAAGGCTTCGCAAGCGAAGCCTACGCAGTTGCCACTATAAAAGTTTTTTTGACTAAGCCTAAGCCTTTCATGGAGTCAGTATATAGGTAAAATCTTGGGGGGGGGGAAACCTTCATGGGGGGGGGGTCCCCCCTTGGGGGGGGGGGGGAGTAACCCTCCATGGTGGGGGGTTAATGGCCATGGGGGGGAAACTAGGCGTGAGCCCGGCCTACTCCCTGCTCGGAGGTCTCCTCTTCACCAGCCTCGGACAGATGCCTGAGCCACTCCCTGCCAATACCTCCTACCACTGCATAACTAACTACTGGCAAGGGTCCCTCTTTCTAACGGCCTACTCCCTGCTCGGAGGTCTCCTCTTCACCAGCCTCGGACAGATGCCTGAGCCACTCCCCGCCAATACCTCCTACCACTGCATAACTAACTACTGGCAAGGGTCCCTCTTTCTACTAACGGCCTACTCCCTGCTCGGAGGTCTCCTCTTCACCAGCCTCGGACAGATGCCTGAGCCACTCCCCGCCAATACCTCCTACCACTGCATAACTAACTACTGGCAAGGGTCCCTCTTTCTACTAACGGCCTACTCCCTGCTCGGAGGTCTCCTCTTCACCAGCCTCGGACAGATGCCTGAGCCACTCCCCGCCAATACCTCCTACCACTGCATAACTAACTACTGGCAAGGGTCCCTCTTTCTACTAACGGCCTACTCCCTGCTCGGAGGTCTCCTCTTCACCAGCCTCGGACAGATGCCTGAGCCACTCCCCGCCAATACCTCCTACCACTGCATAACTAACAACTGGCAAGGGTCCCTCTTTCTACTAACGGCCTACGGCTGACACCTGGTTTCCCCCCCCCCTGAGATTCCCCCCCCCCCCCCCCCCCAAGCAATAACCCCCCCGCTCATGAAAGTTTCCCCCCCCCATGAAGGTTCCCCCCCCCCAAGAATTTTACCTATACACACACACCCTGCGCTAACTCGTCCCCTAGTTGATACGGCTCAGCAGTACAACTAGGTGAAAATAGGTGAAATTATGTCTTGGGGGGGGGGGGGGAAAAAGTTTTGGAAATCGAGGACTAGTTACCCCCCCCCCCCCCCCCCAAGAGATTTGACGACTAGTTCCCCCCCCAAGACACAATTTCACCTATTTTCACCTGCAGTTAAGATAGTTTGCATTAATCTTTAAGGCTTCGTAAGCGAAGCCGACGCAGTTGCTGGTCTAGTTTGCATTCCGCTTTAAGGCTTCGCAAGCGAAGCCTACGCAGTTGCCACTATAAAAGTTTTTTTGACTAACCCTAAGCCTTTCATGGAGTCAGTCTATAGGTAAAATCTTGGGGGGGGGGAAACCTTCATGGGGGGGGGGGGGTCCCCCGCTTGGGGGGGTAACCCTCCATGGTGGGGGGGTAATGGCCATGGGGGGGGAAACTAGGCGTGAGCCCGGCCTACTCCCTGCTCGGAGGTCTCCTCTTCACCAGCCTCGGACAGATGCCTGAGCCACTCCCCGCCAATACCTCCTACCACTGCATAACTAACTACTGGCAAGGGTCCCTCTTTCTACTAACGGCCTACTCCCTGCTCGGAGGTCTCCTCTTCACCAGCCTCGGACAGATGCCTGAGCCACTCCCCGCCAATATCTCCTACCACTGCATAACTAACTACTGGCAAGGGTCCCTCTTTCTACTAACGGGCTACTCCCTGCTCGGAGGTCTCCCCTTCACCAGCCTCGGACAGATGCCTGAGCCACTCCCCGCCAATACCTCCTACCACTGCATAACTAACTACTGGCAAGGGTCCCTCTTTCTACTAACGGCCTACTCCCTGCTCGGAGGTCTCCTCTTCACCAGCCTCGGACAGATGCCTGAGCCACTCCCCGCCAATACCTCCTACCACTGCATAACTAACTACTGGCAAGGGTCCCTCTTTCTACTAACGGCCTACTCCCTGCTCGGAGGTCTCCTCTTCACCAGCCTCGGACAGATGCCTGAGCCACTCCCCGCCAATACCTCCTACCACTGCATAACTAACTACTGGCAAGGGTCCCTCTTTCTACTAACGGCCTACTCCCTGCTCGGAGGTCTCCTCTTCACCAGCCTCGGACAGATGCCTGAGCCACTCCCCGCCAATACCTCCTACCACTGCATAACTAACTACTGGCAAGGGTCCCTCTTTCTACTAACGGCCTACTCCCTGCTCGGAGGTCTCCTCTTCACCAGCCTCGGACAGATGCCTGAGCCACTCCCCGCCAATACCTCCTACCACTGCATAACTAACTACTGGCAAGGGTCCCTCTTTCTAATCATTAATTACCTATTTTTACACCCATGAATTTTGGCAACAATGCAGGCTTTACTTTGCCTCCAGCATATACACTACTATTGGTTTCTTAGTTGCTTTTTGGATAATTTATACAAAATGATGATGGGGCACTTTGAGGAAACGCCAAATTTCACGTGTGCAGCACTAGCGGGAAGGCGATTGCTATACTCTATGCCATCATTGGTTCATTTAGAACTTATATCAGTGCTTAGAATAAATAATAATAGAATTGGAGGCATACCGTTGAACTTAGTAAGCTTGCAAAGTCTCAGCAGTGTGTGCAGCTATCTGTTCTCCTACTCTCTACAGCTTCTTCGAAACAGGAAGCAGGTGGATTCCTAGCCCTAGTCATGCCCTAAGCCCACGGTAACTAGGGACGATGTAGGAGTCAATGGACAAAAGTGGTTGGGTGAATGACTCTGGGGAGGAGGGATCCAGCCCAAAGCGACTGCCTCTACTCATCGGCCTCATTGGGACGCTGCTGTAAGCGAATAGGACTGAAGGCAGGCAGGGTATGGTTGAGTGAGGGTGGATTGATGAACAGGCTGCTGCTGGGAATGGCACTGCTGTTCACCGTGGCGGAGAACTGGGCGCTGTCGGAGGCTGTTTACTTCGTTGCCTCCTCCGTCACCACACTCGGCTACGACAACAACGTCAAGGAGCACGTTGATGTTGGCTACTCATATTCTCACGCCTTCCAGTTAATTTAGGCGTTATTGTGAATCAGCAGAATTTTTGATATTTAATCTGAAAAATTTTGAACTCCTTGAAAATGTACAAGATTTAATGGATTCCTTGTAAAAATGACAAATTGCAGTTTACAATATTGTACCAAGGACTGCTAATCTTGGGCATGGCGGGTACCTGGCACTTTCTACGATTGTTGGAGCATAAATTGGAGACGGGTTTCAACCGATTGTCCATTTGCGTTTCTGGAGAACCGCTTTTGGAGCGAGTCACATCTGCTTCTATTTCACACAATGAGTCTCAACTCACCATTGGCACCTCATCTCCTTAAATTTCATAATTGCCCCCTTCTTTACTGCATTCTGCTCTTTTATTCTTCATTATTACGAGGAAATTGGCCTGGCGCGAGGGAGCGCAGCGACCGTCAGCGCCCAGGCCCTCTTTTCGACCCAAATGTATGTTTAAGAGGGCAATGCTAGATCTCAAAATTGATAAGCATTTTTCTAATCCCAGATAGCTCCGATTGCCCTGATTTTTGCTGCAACGGAAAGGGCAACATCGAATTATGGGGGGTACTCGCGAAAAGCTGCATAAAAGTTTGGATTTGATGGAGAAAATTGAAAATAAGTTGCCGTCCGAACTCCTGCTGCCCTGCTCTTCCCTGCCCTGCTGCTTCGCATCTGCTAATGAACGAGAGTAGGTATTCATTTCTTCCCCCACCCCCTCCCCCCGGGTCCTTGGGCTTCAGGTATTTGTTTATTCATAACTCTTCATTTCAAGTAATAAGCCATATGCCTCAGTAGTGTAGTGGTGTAAGCGATTGGACTGTTGGATGAAACTGGCAGGTTCGAATCCTTCTCAAGGAATGATTTTAATTTTTGCATATTTAAAGTTGAGTAGAAGTAAAGCTACCAACAATCAATTGCACCGAGTGTAAAGCCAATAATATTTCCCAATAATTAATTAGTTTGCCAATAAAGTTGCATTGTATTTTTCATTTTTGATTTTTTTTGGTTTTTGTTTTTGTTATATTTTTTAAATAAAAAATTAGTTGTTTAATATTTATTCATTTATCTAATATAATTCGAACTAAATATATAACCAAAAATATAAAAAATAAAAATAAAGAACATGAACTGAGACAATTTTATTTTTGCATGTTTAAAGTTGAGGAAATAAATAGTACCATCGGCAAGCCGAAAGTAAGCTCTTTTCTCCCACAATATCAGTTGACCCGAGTGTAAAGCCAAGGAAATTTCCCTACTACTAGTGGAATCTGCTGTGTCACTTGTATTTTGTTTGAGCGCGCATGAAAAGAGCTATTGAACTGCGCGCGAAAACAAAATGCAAATGCCCCACAAGCAGATTCCACTAGTAGTAGGGAAATTTCCTTGGCTTTACACTCGGGTCAACTGATATTGTGGGAGAAAAGAGCTTACTTTCGGCTTGCCGATGGTACTATTTATTTATATATAGCAGGATATATATGCATGACAAAGCAATGAATAAAAGCGGAATGCGAATTGAATCTCTTGCATGGCCAGAAAAAAAAAGAAGGTTGATGGGGTGAACCCCCCCCCGACATTTTTTCAATGTTTTTAGTAGCTCCGCCATTTTGCCCTCCCCCTGACCAAAAAGTCTAGCTTCGCCCCTGCTGAATTGGGCTGGCGCGAGGGAGCAAGGCGAACCGTCAGCGCCCAGCCCCTCTTTTCGACCCAGGTGTATGTTTTGGGGGTTATTGCTAGATCTCAATTTTGATAAGGCTCTAGCTCCTCACAGGAAGCTTCAATCTTTCTGATTCTTTTTGCATTGGAAAGAGCAGCGTCGAATTAACCAAAACTCGCGAAAAATCGCCAAAAAGTATCAGAATGCTAGAGAAAATAACTCAAAACCGTTTGTCCGAACTCCTTCTTCTCCTTCTCCTTCTCCTTCTCCTTCTTCTCCGCATCTATTCAATGGACGATAGTAGGTATTCATTTCTTCCCCACACCCCCCCTTCCCCGAGTCCCTTGGCCTCATGTATTTATTTATTAATAGCTCTTCAGTTAAACTAAAGAGTCACATGCACCAGTGGTGTAGTGGTGTAGGCGATTGGGTAGATGGATGAAACTGGTAGGTTCGAATCCATCTCAGACATTTATTTTTATTTTTGCATATTCAAAGTTGAGAAAACAACTGGTACCATCGCCAGACCAAAAGTAAAGCTCTTTTCTCCCAAAAATCGAGTGCACTAAGCATAAGTTAAGAAAATTTCTCAAAATTTTTTTGTTTGACAGCAAGTTTGCATTGTCCGATTCATTTTCGAATATTTTCTTTTTATTAAATTTTTTACACGTTTTTTCTTTTTTTTATATATCGAATAAAGTTTTGATTAAATATATAACCAACAATATAAAATTTATATTTATACATTTTATGCTATATTAAAAGTGGGAGAAATATCTGATACCATCGGCAGGCCAAATGTGGGACTCTTTTCTCCAAAATTTGCAGTTGCCTGGAGTAAAAAGTCAAGGAAATACATTTTCTACTAGTTGAATCTGCTGCGTCATCTGCATTTTGTTTTGGGCGCGCATGGAAAGAGACACTGAACTGCGCGCCAAAAACAAAATGCAACTGTCCAAGCAGCAGATTCAACTAGTAGAAAATGTATTTCCTTGACTTTTTACTCCAGGCAACTGCAAATTTTGGAGAAAAGAGTCCCACATTTGGCCTGCCGATGGTATCAGATATAGAAAACCTCCATTGAAGGTTCATTCCATTCCACGCATTGTACTGTCAGGGCGCAATCCGGGGTTCGGTAACGCTGAACTATGGCCGATTTTCAGAGAACGCCATCAACTTTCTCTTTTTGGCTTTACTACTTTTTATCGTAGTGCAGCTTGTTGGAGTCATTCTCATTTCTTGGTATCAGTAGAAGGTGTTTAGAGAGACGAAGAGCCGTCGACAACAGATTTTGCTTGTCCAAAGTGTGCGGAAATGTGCAAGGCGGAAGCTGTCAAATGCACTACAGGGGGGGGGGGTAGTTTATTTACATACACCTAACTTTGAAAATTTATATCTCCACCCCACTTGCAGCTAAAGAGCTGATTTTTTCAAACAAACTAGGCCTAATTGTGCTTAGTAAGTGTGGAAATTTGCAGCTCAATTGATTGAGCGGTTGTTAAGAAATGCTCATTTAAGTAAAATCAGTCCATAAACAAGTTGGTTTGACGATCAAAAAAATTTTCATCCAACTTTGCAGCTTCATTTCTCAGGCCCATTAAAAGCTTTGGGGCCAAGAATTTAGCACAAATTAGTCAAAAGTGTCATTAACTTGTGTGTAAATTTGCAGAAATCTAGCTCTTTCTTATGGCGAGAAATCGCCTCTGTAGTATGGTGAGGTTTCCCCCTTTCCTTTGTTTAACAGACTGGTCTGTCCACTGATATCAGGAAAAAATTAAAAATGTGGTAAACCTCACCTTACTTCAGAGGCGATTTCTCGCCATAGGAAAGAGCTAGATTTCTGCAAATTTACACACAAGTTAATGACACTTTTGGCTAATTTGTGTTAAATTCTTGGCCCCAAAGCTTTTAATGGGCCTGAGAAATGAAGCTGCAAAGTTGGATGAAAATTTTTTTGATCGTCAAACCAACTTGTTTTTGGACTGATTTTACTTAAATGAGCATTTCTCAACAACCGCTCAATCAATTGAGCTGCAAATTTCCACACTTACTAAGCACAGTTAGGCCTAGTTGGTGTAAAAAAATCAGCTCTTTAGCTGCAAGTGGGGTGGGGATATAAATTTTCAAAATTAGGTGTATGTAAATAAACTACCCCCCCCTGTACCGAGCCTATCGGCCAAATACTCTTTCCTAGGACCTCAATTGATTTTCTCATTTTCTGACTTTTGAACCCAGACCCACCTGACCATTTCCACTATAAATATCTGCCTATATATGAGTGAGAATGATAAATGTAATTCACAGTATAATTAGGCAAAATATAACGCACATCTATGCCTCCACCAAAACTTCAGAACAGGCAAATGTGGCACAGAAGCCCATAAGATTAGACTCATTGATCACAAAGTTTGGTAAGAAAATCAATGAGTACGTGTATGGAATGAGCCTGGTAGGTAGTAAGGTAGCGTTCCGTCTCCCACATCATTTGGATGAGTTTGACATCGTCTTTCTCGTCCAAGGCGATGTTGGTGGTGAGAGGGGCAGAGTAGCGGAAGAATGGGATTCCTGCCTCATGCGCCCAAGCCCGGCTTCTGTCCACCGGCCGTCCGTCAGTTTCCGTTACCTACCAACTCATCATTCTTCTTTTTTATTGCTCATTGGACTTCGCAAAGCCTTCCATTTGAGAGTAAAATTCAACGACTCTGCCTTGAGTGGTAAAAGGCTGACCTGATCCACGAGGGACATGCCGAGGTTTTTGACGACGCCGAGATTGCGCATGCCGAGCGTCTGAATGGCGTCTGTGATGCTGGTGGGGATGGCCTTCTCAAACTGGCCCAATTGGCTGGCCAACTCTTTCGGCGGGTTCATGCCCGTCCCTAGCGACAGCAGACAGCCCACCACCACGCTCTCCTCCTCTTTCCCTTGAGTGGTAAAAGACTGACCTGATCCACGAGGGACATGCCGAGGCTTTTGACGACGCCGAGATTGCGCATGCCGAGCGTCTGAATGGCGTCTGTGATGCTGGTGGGGATGGCCTTCTCAAACTGGCCCAATTGGCTGGCCAACTCTTTCGGCGGGTTCATGCCCGTCCCTAGCGACAGCAGACAGCCCACCACCACGCTCTCCTCCTCTTTGCCCTGACAAGCCCTATCAAGCTCAACACCCCAACGTCATCACTGGGCTCTATACCGCAAAACGAGCAGCTGAGCTGACGAGATGAATCTCTGACAAGAGGTCCATGCTGGGATTGTTGGCAATCTGAAGAAAAAGAGGGTGGAATTGGGAAGAAAAGAGAGTCGGGTACAAACGAGGCCTCCGTCCACATACTTCTCGTCCACACTGGCAAAGAAGGTCGGCGCTGCCGAGCTGCAGCGAGCTGCCTTCCACTGCTCCACGCCTAAATCCCTCCTTCCTTTCCCATGGCCGCAATTCATTGAGCTGACTCACTGGAAGGTTCCTGGAAGCCGAGCTGCTCGTTCTCCAAATTGGAGAGGGGCAGGCGATAGTTGCGGAAAAGCTTGAGGCGCATCGGGGACTGGTCTGCCAGCACCGTCGTCACTGTCAATCTGTCCAAGCAGCCAGAGAGATATGGTAGAAAAGGGTGGAATGGAAGGGATGTGAACCGATGGCTGCTGATGTCGGCCATGGTGCGTCCAGGCGGGAAAATGCGTTTGATGAATTCCTCGAGGACGGCGGTGTTGTAGGGGCGAATGAAGTCCTTGAAGACTGCGTCCTTGAAGCGAATGTACAACGACTGGCACTCCAGCAGTGTCATGCCTGCAATGCACCTTCTGGAGTTTTGTCACTGGAGTGAGTTTACTCTCATCCTTGTATCACATTCTTAGTACAGTTCAGTCCACAGTTTACGCCCATCGGCTTACATTTCTTCTAACCTCATTTAGCCATTTTAAGGGCTTGTTTTGGTAAAACTCGTCTTCTATGAGGGCCTTTCTTATATTCGATCAGAATGACAAATAGTTGAACCATTGGCAAGTGCGAGGGCAAGGATGGCCCCAGTGGAGGTGCCGGCTATCCAGTGGAAACAACTGAGTAGAGGCTTGTCCGTCTTCTCCTTCAGCTTCCTCTCCAGATGGCGCAGCGTCTGTACGAGGACGAGGCCGCGGATGCCGCCACCGTCCAGACTCAGCGCATTCATCCGCCGCCCCTTCTTCCCCTCATCTCCCCACCGCTCCACGGCTGCGCTCAGCGCCAGCGTCTGCCCAAAGTCCCCCAGTGCTGCAGCACATCACCTACTCCACCCATCAATCCTTCCTACTCCTAAGGGGCGCCAACGATCGGAGGTAGTGGTAGGTTGTGAAGGCGGGGGACGAAGCATGGCCTCCAGCTCCTTGGCCAGGCTGGACTTGCGCGCGTGCAGAATCTGCAGAGCGGAGCGCCCGCAGTTGTTCGCCTGCTCTGCATCTGCGCCGAAGAGTGCCAGCAGCTGACTGATTGCGTCGCTCTTTCCCTGCGAGCATTGGAATGGTAAGTGATGGAAGGGACAGGATTAGAAGCCCACCGCGGCAAGGTGAAGCGGAGTGTTGCCCTCCGCGTCAGCCGCTTTCACGTCAGCGCCATAGGCCACCAGCTTCAGCGCAGCATCCAGGCGCCCACTGCAAGCTTCATCTACTTCTTCCATTACATTCGGGGGGAAAGAGGAGCTGTACGCAGAGGCAGCGACGTGGAGGGGTGTGTGGAGTTTGTTGTTGCGCACATTGAGGTCCACCAGGCCCTGGCTGCCCTCCAGCAGAGCTTCCAGCATCTAGATTGGTTGTTGCTGGGTTAAAGCACTGCCACTCTTCACAGGGAAGGAACATCGTGCTGTGGCAGGGTATGGAGCGGAGTGTTGCCGGCTCGATCGGCTAGGGTGACCAGCTGCGGAGCACGACGTCCCAGGACCTCTACGCATCTGCCAGCCGAAACTCTTCCCTCTGAGCGAGACTAGGACGGCTGCAGATTTTGCCTGATGGCATGTAGCTGAGGAGGTCGTGCCAGGGCGGCCTGGAGAAGCGTGCTGCCCTGGTGACTGAGCTCCGGCGAACTGCCACACTCCATCAAGGCATCCAGGGCCTTATCAGACTCCTCCGCCACTGCCTTCAACATCCCCCTCGTACAATCTACACCTATTCACCACCTCCCCTCTCTGCACCAGAAATGCCGGCGTCTGACCCTCCTCATCGCAGGCGCTCAGCAGCCCCGAATTGTCGCCCGATGCACAAATATTCTGCAGCCATTGGCAGGAGGGCTAATAAGATGGGAGGTGGCAGGTAAAGAACCCGAATGGTCTGGGCTCTGTTAGTCTGTGCAGCGTAGTGAAGGGCCTTGCGTCGGCGGCGGTCCTGGTGGCTGGGGTCGGCGCCGAGGGCGAGGAGGACGGAGACGAGCTCCGCGTGACCGGCCCCCGCCGCCAGCTCCAGCGCCGTCCCCCCGTACTCCCGCTCCGTCGCCGTCAACTCTGTCGCCCTGCCAACTGAGCCTTGTCTGATGAGCAAAGGGGTGGGGTCGGTGATGGACGGAAGGTTGTGGAAGAAAGCGCGGACGTCGGCGACGGCAGCATGGTGGACGGCCAGCCAGCCGGGGTGGGCGTGGATGCTGGCTACCACCGACTTCTTCGCCTCCAGGCTCAGGTCTCAAATTCCTCCTATTGCTTTGGCTAAAAGCGGTTGGAGAATTGAGGAAAATTATTTGTTGGAGCTGAAATGACTGGAATGGTCGGACAGGAAGAAAGAAGAAAAATTACTTGGAAAAGCTTGAAAAAGCGGAGCGCTTTGCTCGAACATGGTCATATGGTCCCTGGCCAGCTGCTCCGCGTTCTCCTGCGACAGCTCTACCCTCATCACGCTGCAACCATTTTATAGTCTTTATTACACACAAAGAAGCGGACTAAAGCCTAAAAGCCTAAAGCTTCATCTTGAGCATCACAATGTGATGCAGGATAGTGAACGTATAAATTCAAATATTCGCAATCTATATACTATCTATCTATTCTATAGTGAAAGGCTGATTTGTGTACCTGTAATAGATGCGCTCACTCGGTGAATAGAAGATGATATGAAAGGGCCGCCCACCAGCAACCTGGAAATGCCAGTTAGCCTTCTCTTTCTTGTCTTGAAAGCAGAGAAGGAGAATCAACTCTCTGGTGTAGGCTGAAATTGGGGCCTTTGTCCAGGATGCGGAACTGGTTGGTGTAGTCGTGAGGGGTGAGGCAGAGAAGGTCGCGCGGGGTCTCCGCCGCCGCTGCTGCATTCGCCACACTCGCCACCGCCTGCAGGCTTGGAGTGAAAGAGGAGAATTGGGATGAATTTGGACTCACCTGCTTGCCCACCTGGACGACCTTGCTGAACATGTCGAACATGTTGCCTGCGGTCTGGAGAAAACCACTCATGCACTACACACTTTGAGCCTCCCTAGCCTACCAACCCACAGCAGCCGTGGGTGGCGGACAACAGTGAGCTCGCACACCTCCCTAGTCCACAGATGGTTGTTTTGGATTTTTGCTTCTCGCCAGTCCTGCACACGTACATATCAGCAGCTCGTTTGCACGCGTTCTTTTTGCGCAGTTTTAAGCTTCTTTTTCATTTTATTTTGTGACTGGACAAGAATACCGAACAAGAACACTTAAAGAAACCAAAAAGGGGAATTGTAGCAGTATACTAGTTGCAAAGGATTAAGTATGAAAAGCCAGATAAATTTCAATATTATAGATTTAAAACTTTGAAACTTTTATTCAATTTTAGCAATTTCATTTGTTATATAACCGTAAACTTTTGCAAGTTTTATGAAACATCCTAACGATTCTCGAAAAATGGGTTTTATAAAAGATAACAAATTCGAATTTTCTTCATTACATCTTATATCAGCTTCTTACGAAACCCTCTGGAACTAGTCTATTTTCTCTTGGGTGGGGTATGCAAAGTAGAAGTATCAGCAGAATAGGAGGCAGGATGGAGAGAGTCGGCGGATCTGGAGGAGCCATCCTCCATCAGCTTGGCCAAATGCTGGAAGTGCTTCACAAAGTCCACGCTGCTCTGCTTGTCCATCTCAAACTCCGGCCAAATTGATCCCCCCGAAATACAATTAGAGTGAAAGGAGAATACAAACCTTGGCAAAGACTTCGGCAAAATTGGCATCGTTTGAAAGACCGCCCAGGTCTCGGAGGCCGGAGAGGCTCGTCCTCGACAGGCCGGGCGAAAGGACAGAAAAATCCACGGGCCTGCTCCCTCCGCTCGTCTCCGCCCTTGGCGGCGTCCGTCGCCCATCCTCCTCCGCCAGATGGATCAGACCCACTGGATCCTCTCTCACTCTCTCCGCTCTCCCGACTGATTCGCTTGCGCCTCCCGCATTGCTGGCCATGGATATCAGGCCTTCCAAAGCTGCCACCTGCACAGGTTTACAAAAGCTCAGATTGTTTTGTAAATAATGCTGATGGCTAGCCTCCGAAGCAGATGTGGTGGTGGTGGTGGTGGTAGTAGTGGTGGGAGCGATAGGCTGGGCAACCTCACTAGCCACCGCTGGCTGGACTGTGCTCAGTCTCTCACTGGGCCTTTCTGCCGCCTGTTGGGACTTCAAAAAGTGTCATTGCCTCTGGAGTTGGTGTGTGGGAAGGAAGTAGACGTGCAGAGGGGCAGTGGTGGAAGGTGTAGGTGGGGTAGGCTTGGGGTTGGTGACGATGGTGCGTCGTACGAGGGTCTTGCCAGAGTGCAGCTGAGCCACTTGGGCCAGAAAGGCGGAGTTTTCGGCTCGCACTGAGTCGTTGCTGGCCCCCGCCGCCACACTCACTGCCACAATCGGGCTCTCCTCGCGCACAACTCGCACGGCTTTCTTGACCTTGGCCAGGGGAGCGGAGCTGCCCGAGTTGGCCTCCTTCATGGCCTGAGTGAGAATCTGTCAATGGGTGAGGAGGGAGTGAATGAGATGAGGTAGTAGCAACGGATCGTGCAAGGCTGTCAGCGTACTCGCGACTGAGTAGACTCATGAGGGCCTTCCAGGCCTCCGTGGGCTCCTCGGCGGGGGGCTTGAGGGGGCTGCGAATGGAGTAGGTGAGGCGGATGCGAGCGGCCAGGCTGCACATCAGCGACAGCTCTCCGCCCGTCAATCCCCCCACATTCTCCCGAGTCACACCCTCTCGCAGCTGGTCAGGAGACAGACGCAGCTCCGTCTCTTCCGCCTCCTCTATCGCTCCAGCCTCACAATGTCCCACTTAAAGGATTGGAAGAGAAGGAGAAGAGGGTAGGAAATAGAACTTGAGCAGCAGAGGCGTCGTTGGAGTCCATGGAGTCCGTGTCCTCGGCAGAGAAGCGGGAAGGCTGCTGGGCCTCTGTGCTCTCTGTGCTGCAGTTGCGCTCCAGGAATTTGTCCCAGGAGAGGGCTGCCAGGGGACCCGCGGCCGCCTTCCCGCTCCGCAGACTGCTGCTGCTCAGAACGCTGCTCTTGTCCGCCAACAGCACCACCTCCAGCCCCTTCCCATCCCCTCCCTCCCCCAGCCGTTGACTCGGCAGCTGCCACTTCTTCTCCAGCATCTGCCGAGGCCATGAGAGAAGGTGAGGAAAATGGATGAAGGCTGAGTGAAGGAAGCCTGGAGCAGAGGGAGTATGGGCTGGTTGGCCTTGAGGGTGCAGCGAATGAGGGGATTCTGCTTGGCCTCCAGTACCCAGGCCTCATCGCCGTAGGTGCGCGGGACGAGCTCCAGCTGGATCTCCCCCGGCACACTAGCACTCGTCGTCGACGCCTCCGTCAGCTTACGCAGCGACGGACAGAGCGGGGTACGAATGATCCTTGCTATCTGATATGACAACAGCTCATTCTGACCCAAAGCTCCTCTGCCATCGGCATACTGCACCTTTTTGGCACCCTTTGGAAGACGATAGGTGGTGGAGCCTTTGAGGACTAATTCGCGGAAGCGATCGGCTTTGGGGCCCTTGGCCAGGCCTCCACCACCCTTCCTCCGCCACTCCCCGTAGTTGATGAGCAGGAACAGCTCCCGGGCCTCCTTGTTCACCTGGAACAGTGGCAATGAGGAGGAAGGAGGAGTGAAGAATGAGAGGTGGAAGGGAAGAAGGAATACGCCGGGTTGGCTGAGCTCCGGCGGTGCATGGGTGGCGATCTGTTTGAGGGTGTTGTAGTAGAGGTTGCGTATTTGCTTGAGGTCGTAGCTTTTGTCGCCGGACTTGCTGCCTATGTGCGTTTTCATGGCCTGCCAGCAAATGCTTGTGGAGGCGAAAGGGTGGAGGGAGGCGGAACCTCGAAGTCCTTGCCGACGTTCTTGAGGGCGTCGAAGAAGAGGGCGAAGTCCGCGTCGCCCCAGGAGCGGTACTCCCGGGACTTCCCACCACCGCCGCTCTGCTGCCCGCCCTCCTTCCCAGCTGTGAGTGGAGAGCGATGGATGAGTCTATGTGAAGTTTTTCCACTGGACTCACCAGGAGCGGCCTCCTCGACAACTTCGGCGGGCTGCTCTGTGGGAGCAGTTGGCTGGCTCACGCTCACCTTGACTGGCAGCGAGCGTTTACGGGTGCGAGGGGCTGAATCTGCCTCTGAGCTCATCCTTCTCTGTCTCTCTCCCTCTTTCACTTTCTACACTCGCTGAAGCCTAGTCGGAATATTTGCGCCTTTGATATGGCCTTGATTCAGGGCATCCCATCCATCCTCTTCTTTTCAAATATACAGCCTATTCTGCAGATTCTTTTTGCACTGTTAGTTATGATTGTGCGCTCGCAAATTTGTTCCTTTTACTGAATGAATCTGGCAACTAAATTGCATAGAACGCAGGCTGAACACTGTGTGCGTCCTAAAAACATGGTGAAGAATTGTGTAGGTGTACAGGTAGGAGGCAAAAGCAGAGAAGAACCTGAAAAGCACCAGAGCATTTGTATCTAGTCAGGCGCAAGGGCACGAGTTCTGCTTACACAAACCAATTACTCATCGAACACCATCAAACTCCCATAAATATACCATTACTATCACTGAACGGCCAATAAGGCCCATGGATCATCAAATCGCCAGGTTTCTGAGTGCATGCTGATGACAAGCGCAAACTAGGACACTCCTACTGAAAGCTCCCCAGAGAGACTATTGACATTGTTAAGCCAAGGCAAAAGTCTCTTTTCACCGGCAGAAAAGGCAGGAGGGAGAAAGAAGGAAAGTCTAGGAAGGGACTCTGGGTGCTTGTGCGGTCTTGGTGCGTAGGTTGTGTTGCGGGTGGTTGGAGGGCTTGGAGGCGGCGGCGGAGGTTGAGTAGACCTTGGGGAAGTTGGCGAACCGGGGCGGCTCCGGCAGCTGACTCGCGTCGCAGAAGACGAAGCGCTGGTCCCAGCCCCCGTTGAGTGCGGGCGGGGGCGTGGCGGTGGGCTGGCGGGAGGAGAGGCGAGTGGGCGGTGCTGGGGGCTGAGGGGCGGCCGAGGGTGGCTGGTGGTGCTGGGGCGGTGGAGGGCGGGCGGCACGGAAGTGGACCGGCTCTGAGGAGGCCGGAGGCTTGGCGGAGGATGGAGGGGGCTGGGGAGGAGGCTGGGGAGGATTGGGCTTGGCGGAGGCAGGAGGGGGCGGAGGAGGAGGGCCGGGAGGACGTGCGGGAGGGGGAGGAGGAGCGCGTGAGGGTTTGGGCGGGCGAGGTTTGGGCGGTGCCTGCTTCTGCTGGTGACTGGCGGCGATGGCTTCGTCGGAAGAGGCCCGGGGAAGCGAAGGGGCGGGTGTTGGCGGCCATTGGCCAGGGCGTAGGGTGGCGAATTTGCTGGCGGTGGGTATGGGCCCGGCCGAGGGTTTACGGGAGGGCGGAGGCGGCTTGGGTTTGTCGGTGAGGGGCGGAGGATGAGGTGGGGCGTGGCTGGCGGGGGGAGGAGGAGGTGCTTCGTGGAGGTCAGAGCGAGGCGGCGGGGGTGGAGGTGGAGCGTTGGCGTTGGTGCGTCCGTTGGATGGCTTTGGGATGGGCGGTGGAGGCTGTGAGGTGTTGGAGGGGAAGACGCGTGCGGGTTGTGGACTGCCGTTGCGAGAGGAGCTGGGTTGTGAAGGGCGTGCGGGTGGTCCGGATGGACTCTCGCGTCCGCTGCCCCCGCCTGCAAACCAATCGAGGGTCTTTGACACTTCAGCTGTGGAAGGGAAGGGGGGCAGAAGGGAGGACCGGTTTTCATGATGCGCTGACGAGCGGCGATGATGTCGGCCATGTTCATGCCGCCGCCAGAGGAGGAGGAGGTGGAGGAAGAGGGCGGAATGCGCGCGCCTCGAGAGTCCTCACTTTTTGCCCCTCCTCCAGCCCCACCATCTGCAACTACTTCTCTTCTTCCAGCTCTCCCATCTTTCGAGGCAGACAAGAAAGAAGCTTGAGTGCGTAAGAAAGTGCCAGGATCTAGCCTGCATCAGAGCAGGCCTGCCGGAGGAGGAGGCAGAGGTGGAGGAGGAGGAGCAAACGAAGAAAGCTGAGCCAGTCGAATGCCAGCAGTTCCAGCATGTCCCAGACAGTTCATCAAACGCCCTCACTAAGGGGGGAAGGGAGAAGAAGATGTAAGCGACTGTGAATGCGGAGGCCGCGGCTTGGAAGCCTGAATCGATGCGGAGAGGGCGGAGGAGAGGGCTTTTCTTATAAAGCCCCACAATGCCCGCTCCGCCTGAGGCCCATTTCAGTCGCCTTTTCTTACCCACCACAAGGGACACTTCCTTCACTCACTCCACAGCTTTCTTCCTTTTCAAATGTTGCTAATGCTATGAAAATACAAAACGGCTTTATCCAAGAAATGTCAAGGTAAAATCTCAGCGTTTCCACTTGACAAACTGGCTCTATTTGAGTTAAGCTTCAAAGTGAGAAGGAGGCTTAGGCAAGTTAATCCTGCGCCATTTTTTGACCTAACAAACAGAAAATACATTTTTCGTCTAGCTTGCAGTTTTTGATCGGGTTCAAGAAAAGATGTCGAGCTGACGCAAAAAAAGTTTCCCTTCGGACTCAAAGAATGGGCCCTAATTCTCAAGGAAAAACAAATTTGGGGGTCAAAATGAGGCGAGTAATTGAGGTGATGAAGGCAAAGGATGTGTAACTCACTGGTTCTGTTTCCCGAAGAGGTTCCGCCGACGATCGGGGCTGAACGGTCGTTTGTCTGAACTTTTCGCAGTTGGGCACCCTTATGAATTTCATTCAGAAGCGCTCCTCGATTCGCTGTTCCACCAGTCTTCTGCAAAATATTTCTGCAATGAATTGTTGATGAAATCTGCCTTTTCTTAGCATTATGATTATAAATGATTATAAAATATTTTAAAAACTAATATATGAAATAGCAAATTTTTGGATATCAAATAGCGCTTGAAAACAGCATCGCATTATATTTTTTGAAATTGACCAATAACTTTTAATTTATGGGTGAAAAATTTATTTTGAAATTGATTATTATCGATATGAGATATTCGTATTTTGTTGTAAAGTTTATTTTGGTAACGTGTAAAAATTTCAACTGTTCTTAAACGGAATTAAAAAACGCACTATTAGCGCCAGAAACTATTCTGGTGAGGGGCCCAATTTTCGCATTTCGTCTACATGGCTCCATCTATCCGCCCTTTCTCCCCCTACCTCTGTACAAGCTGCGTTGTGAGAAGGTAGCTTACAGGGGCTGCTTTTTTGGCCAGTGAGGGCGGGGGCGGTGGGCCAGGAGGAGGTGGCGGCGGCGGTGGTGGTGGCGGAGGCATCCTCGCTCTATTCACCGCTCATGCTTCTTTTTTACTCCTCTCTGCAAGGGAAGGCTGGCAGTTGAGCAATGCAGGGAAGGAAGAAAGCGGGCGGCTGCGGGCGGTAAGAAAAGCGGCGCACACGTGATTCACCAGCCTTTCTCTCTCCCTCTCTCCCAACCGCCAAGAGGTATGCGTCCCAGCCCCCAGCCGGCCTTTACTCTGCCACTCCCCTCCTGCGGCCTCGCGCACAGCTCTGGGCCCGGATTTCTCGGCTAATGAATTGGGACGAAGAGGATTAGAGGCGGAGGAGGGGCCTTGGTCATGGCATCTGGGAGAGAACAAGAGGAGTGGGGAAGGGGCGGAGGGCATAAGTAGTGGGCAAAGAAGAGGCGGTTGCGGGAGGATGAAGCCTGAAGTGGCTGCGGCGGCGGCCAAGTGCGGGAGGGAGGAGAGAGGGAGGGGCTGGAGGGAGGAGGGGAGGGGGAAGGAGGGGACTGGGAAGGAGGGGAAGAAAGGGAGGAGAGGACAGGCCAAGTCCACTTGGTCAGGGCTGGAAGAGCATGAGAGAGGTGGGCAATGTGTGCGCGCTGCGGCGGCCGTGATTAGTAACAGAGAGGACTGGCACCGTGCCTCAAGGGACTGACAGGCTGATGGAGAAGGAAGGCTGCCCTCCCCTGGATGTCCCAAGTGTTGGCCTAAGGTCAACTTCCTACACTGCCTATAAAACCACCCCCCTCACTCACTCAGCCCATACGCATATCTACCAGCCTCTATGGGAGCACTGGTGTTAGTCAGCGCAGTGCATACGCATGGCCTAGACCCCATGCTCTGGCGGCCCTGTGATGGGCTCCTTCTTCCCCTTCCTACCAGCCATCCTACACACATTGCACTCCCACCCACTCACACAGCACCAGCATATTCAGCCAACCACACCACCCGCCTCTCTTTGATGTGCAGGTATCGCCCACACCACGCCTACTCCCATTCATCTACGGTCTTCTCTTCATCTGTCAAGACGGCTTCCTCTTTTTCTTAATGCATGGCTTTGAAAATACGTTATCTTTTAGACGAATAAGCTGGTTGAGGCATCGTCATGAGTCATTGTTTTGATGTGATATCTCTGCTCGAGTGTACATCTTGTAATCATAACATACAAAGCTAACAGCGAGATCTAATACAGACTGCTTGGATGGAATTTTTTATACTTTGCAACCGGAATGCAAAGCCACGACGCCGAAATTGAGATTTTCGCAGGACACCGCTTCAAAGCCCGCTGTTGAAATCATTCTTGAAAATTCGTTCTGCAAAAAAGATTAAATATCTGACCATAGATTATTGACAAAGAATAATTAATATGATAGCGAAACTCCTGAGAGAAAATTTTTATCCGAGGTACATGACAAAAAAGGAGGCCAACCGCATGCTTTTCATAAATCAGTTTGCATAACGAAATAATCCAAACAATAGTTCTTTCCCTTTATCCTCCCTCGAATGAGAAGTGAGGATAAACCTGTGGAGGAAAACGGCGAATGCTTTCAACCAGGTACTGATAGGAGTGCCAATCTCCTGCCAGCAGCTGGCCCAGCACCGGAATGGCTTGGAAGGAGTAGGCGTCGTACAGCCTACACAGTCCTTTTTTACCACCCCTCCCTTGCCAGGCTAGGTTGAAAGAGCGGAAACGTGCTGAGCAGTGGATTGTCCACTCGGCTGAATTCCAGGCAGCAAAACCGACCACCTCGTCGAAGGACACGATGCGCTTCCGACAACGCCTGCCAGTGCTCGCTCATTCAAGGCTTTTTCATGCTAAGACAAAGGCGAACTTTGTCAATATGCGTGAAGTTGCGAATGCCAAAGGCGATGGTGAAGAGGTCGAAGCTGGCATCGGGAAAGGGGAGCTCTTCCCCGTTGCCCACCACCCAGTCCACCTCTGCTGGGCCATCCAGCTTACTAGCACGTCAATGGGCATGGAGAAAGCTCACCTTGAGAAAGCCCCTCAGATTCAGCTCGCTCTTTGCCCACTCGCAGCATGTCCTTCCAAACTGATCTGCTCATGAAGCCGCAGAAGGGGGTGGCGCATAAATACCTCGTTGATGTCGCAGACGGTAATTCGGGGACCACCGGTGCCAATGCCACGCGCACGCGCCAATCGAAATGCAATGTCGCCTGCATTGCTTTCTATTCCAATTCCGGTTGCCCAATGTACAAGTCACAGCACAGGGGAAGGGATGAAAGACTTCTCCTAAAAGGCTAAAATTGACGACCATTTGGCATTTTGCTCTCCTAATATTCAAGAGGAAGCATGTAGAGTTGTGATGTGATATGCTAATGACCTGTGCCACCAGCGACGTCGATGATGCTTTGCGAAGGTCTGGGAGAGAGGCGGAAGACAAAGTAGTCCTTCCAAAGACGATGCAGACCGAGACTCATTGCGTCGTTCATCAGATCGTATTTCTCCGCCACCGAGCTGAACACTCCATGAACCTCCGCCTCCTACATTTATTCTCTGCATTTCTCACTTGAAGGAACTAATTGATCCACCAATAGGAAGGCGGACTGGTGAATGATTAAAGCAGTAAATACCTTTTGCTGTTCTGGCACTTGGCGAAAGCCAAAGTGGGTGGTCTGAGCTGTGCTGGCTTCTGCAGCACAGCGAGAACCGGAGACTGAAAGCAGTCTTTTTCCCAACAAGAATAGACACCGTCGTCCCAGCATTCTTTCCTTTTTTCTTTAATATTGCTTCAGCTAGGCCTGTAAAAGCCTTTACATGCTTGGTCCGATCATACGTATTCTACTACAGCTGCGCAGATTTACCACACTTGCTGTAGAAGAGAATAGCAGAATTCATCCCTTAGCCTAGGCGAAGAAAATGGCCGTATGTGTAGCAATCATTGACAAAGACGTAAGGCTATCCAAAATAATCGTTCTTTTTGCCGGAAAGTAGGACTTAATTGCAGAATAGTCCGATGCTGATTCGGCGCTCGGCGGAGTGGGAAGGTCGTGAGGCGTCGCCATTCAGCATGGGCTTGGACTGGAGCATCTACTCCAGCCTGGACATCGTGGAAGAGAAGCTCGCCGCTTCCGCCCCCTCTGCCAATCGGCCCGGACCACCGGAGCTGAAGGAGCTCTACCTGGGACAGCTACTCACCAGCGACGAGTTCAAAGTGTTCGCTGCTTTCATTCCTCCCCTTTTTTCTCCTAATCATCACCACAATGCTTACTGACCATTCACCTCAATGCTTCCTGAACCTCCTTTTAATTCATATGCCATATTTAAACTGTAGATTTTAGTCCTGATGGGATGCAGTTTATTTTTAGCAATATCCCTGGTTGAAATAGCAATTTGCATAATAGAATGTTCAGTACTTGATGAGTGGTGCATCACTGCAGGTACGGATACGCAAGCAACACGAAGATTAAATTTATCCTGGCCACTGAAATGGGCAACACGTCGCTCAAAGATCAGGATATTCGCGCCGTTAGTTTTTACGTCTGCCTTTTTCAACCTTTGAGCTTTCATTTTCTAGACATTCAAAAGGCTGCACAACGTCTTTTCCAATGCCGTTTCCAATCCATTCTACATTCCAGGGACCCCGATCAATTCAAGGTTTGCACGCTAACAAATGACGCATTATTATTAGCTTGAATTTAGGGCACTGGACAAGCTGATCGGCGACACTTTGACACCCAGACCAAAATAAGTTCTTCAAACGATGCCATCTTTTCAATTCTTTCCATTCAATAATATGGCTTTCGATAAAAAAAAGGGCTCAATGCATCATGCATCACTGTAATAAAGTAGTAAGTGGGAACACTGTTGGGGCACCACTTTGCTAATGGTTTCATGGGAGTCCAGTTGGACGTCTTCTGCAGAGACAAGCCTAAGCACTTGTCCTTCTTTCATAGCGGAGAAGTTGAGCGCTTTTGCGATTGAATCCACGCAACGGCCAACCGACCAAGTCTGCCAATTTCTTAGCTTATCCCAGTAGCAAAAATAACGTCTCTGCCCAACAATCCCATGAACAAAATTGATAGAGATCAAATAAATTGCAACCTTTCTGACGAAAACCGCAGCTTCTTGACAGCCATGGAAAAGCTGGCCCTCTGGCAAATGAACGAATAGATAGTGCCGATCCCCCGCCTCCACACTCGCCTCACCCACTGCCTTTGTTCGCAGCTTCATCAGTAAAATCTCCAATGCTCCCCTCTATCCTCGCCAACATCATTTGCTTGAGGCTCAGCCGAACCTTGCGCGCAGTGGGGTTCTGCGCTGCAGCTGCCGCTTTCAGCCGCTCCAGGCTCCTGTCCTTCACTTCTGCATGCGCCAGACACATTTCTCTACAGTCCATTCCGAGCCAAAGCTTCCCTCCAACCGATTCGTTCTTGAGCACAATTCACCGGCGCCTCCCCAGCTGGCTGGAGTTTCGGGCACTTGTGCGCTTCGCCCACTCGATGCCTAGATGCGATTGCTTGTGTAGGCATCCAATGGGATGCAGGGTGAACGCGATGCAGAAGGCGGCAGAGCAGTGGCCGCAGTTGAAGGGCGTGAGCTCAGTCTTGGGGCAGTCTGGGAAGGCGCAAGGGAAGCGCGGCAAAGGCCGTTTCCCTATCTCCGTTGTTTCTCTCTGCACCCGCTCACAGCCGTGCGACTCCAGTGGTCCATGCTCCACACTCAATAGGCCGCTCTGTTCCATTTCATTTTTATTCTGGGGTTATGAGTGAGGAATATATGAATTTATTTTAGGTATCATAAAATATTAGAATAAAATACCAGAAGACGCTGTGGCAAGCTGGGCAGGTGAAGGGAAGGAAGTCGAGCTGGGAACAGCTGGCCACAGAGCAGGATTGGCCCAGGGAAGGAAATTCCATTCCACTGCCTTTTACTTTCTAATTGCTGTGCATTGGCTTGGATCCCCGTGGGCAGAGCGATTCTGCGCATTTGCCCTTGTTGAGGTTGCCGCCTGTTCAAAAACTGTGTTTGTGCGAATTTTATTTCGCATAGAGGAGGAGCAAAGGTATGGAGAGGCTTTGCAGTAAAGAAAGTTTTGCAAAGCATCGCTAGGCGGCGTAATTAATTAGGCTCACGTTGGCACAACCTGTTCTCACCCAGCCCCTATCACTTTCCTTACGCCACTCTCTCCACTTTACCCTCACAACTGGCTTTTTACACTGAACTCCGAATCATGCTGCTTCTTCTAGCCCTCACCATCTTTGGAGTCGCACTTGGTTGTCCATTTTTTTAATTTAGTTTTTAACACGAGCATATTTCCTAAAGCAAATCTCTTCGCCAGCAAGCAGAATTTTTGACTTGCTGCGAAACCTTGTCTTTAAAATTGCAGGGCAGGATTTTGGAACGGATGAGAATGAGCGTCCGCTAACGCATCCATGTCACCAGCAGTTGCTTGTGGACCATGCCACCATTGACGCTCGTTTGGCCAGCGATCGCCTTGCTTGCCCCAGTCATTCATCACCCTCAACTCTTCCCAAGAATGTGTCAGGCCCCTTTTCTTGCAGCTCCTGGAGATGGGACGTCGGCTTGTGTGAAGGAAATTCTGCTGGCCATGAAGCAGGACAGATTGGCCATGTGGGCTCGCTACTACGATTGCATGGACGGCCCCAACAATGTCTTCCCTGTAAAGCCCAGTCAGAAGTAGAGTCAGCTAGCAATCACCAACCTGTCAAAGGACTGATCCCCAATATTATGTTCATTCTGGATAGAAATGTAGTATATGAGAAGCGAGCGCTACGATGCTCAAGACAGAACAGAGCGCGGAATTTGATGACGCGAATTATGGTCCAGGTAGAAGTATCACAAAGATCAAATGCAGCCTGGCTGTTAAGACTTTGTGCAAGCGCTAAATGTCTTGCTTTTGCTTTCATTTAGGTTATGCCACCAAGTGATATGGATGATATTTGTCAAAAGGCTCAGCTTCGGACTATGTTGGGCAAGACCATTGTTGAGCAAAGGAGGACTAAGGCCGGGTAAGGTTGGTAGTGGGGGTGGTGAGGGTGAGTTTGTGGGGCTGGAAGAAATGTCGATGAATGGCGCGTAGACTGGTGTCGTTGGGAATGGGGAGTATGCGGTGTTCCTGGAATGGGTCGGCGAGGGCGGCGGCGGAAAGGTTAGAGAGGGGCCCGCGGTCGGCGGCCTGAGCAACGGCGTCCTCGCGGGAGCCCAGCCGCTCCAGTGTGTCCACCGTCCCCATGATCGCCGCCGCGAAGCCCAGCGCCAGCATCCCGTACTCCAACAGACGCGTCCAACTGCTCGCTCTGCAACCAAACCAAACATATGGACAAGTCCAACAAAGTTTTAGTTGTGCTGGACAAGGAATCCAGAATGGGAGCCGCTTCGAGAAACTTCATATTTTCAATCTTACTGCTCCATACCTCACCACCTACCATCATTTATTGCTCTAATAATCGTAAACATTTACCTGTGCCAATGATAAAGGGAAACTTGCATGAGCACTATTGCTGAAAGCAAATGGATGTGTGGATGACAAAGGGATGAAGGACCTGGGATGAAGGACGATGTGGAAGGCGGCGGGGAGGATGAAGGCGAGAAGGGAGCAGCAGGTAGCTCCGATTAGGGCCATGAGGTTGGCAAAGGAGGGAATGAAGATGACGACAATCCCCGTGGTTGTCACCAGACCGAGGCGGAGGAGGAGGCCGGTGCCCCAGCCATTGCGGTGCGGCAATCGCTTCTCCAGCAACTCTCGCACCGGGAACATCATCACTTCAAATTATCTTCTCCTTTCTTGCTTAGCCTCGTCCAAGATCGACATACCAGGATAAGTGAAGAAAAGAGAAATGCAAAGGCACATCTTCACCAGCATCGCAAAGTCCAAGCCTCCCATGCCTCAATTGAACATTAACATAGGTTTTAGACATCAAAGAGCGCAGCTGCAAACTACAACTTTTTAGTTTTAAACTTTCAAATTTGCTAAATTTTTTAAATATTTTCTTTTCCTCCAGACATTTTTTACAAAAATTTGTTACATTGATTTCACAAATTAATTTTCACGTCAATTTTTGCGCGGCCGCAGGCCGCCTGCCGCGGAGGGCAGGGCAGTCAGAGCTCCGGAGGCCGGAGGGCATGGGTGCGAAGGCCCCGGAGCGTAGCCTAGCATGCGAAGCATGCTAGGTGAAGCGTAGGGGCCGTAGCACCCATGCCCGGAGGCCGGAGGAGCTCTGGCGCCCTGCCCGGAGCGGCGGGCGGCCAAGGCCCGCTTATACAGTTACCCCATTTTTCGTCCGTCTGTCCGCATATATATATATATATATATATATATATATATGAGGTTGTGATTCCGGAGCCCGTACTCCTCGGTTTTTCAACGAAATTGGCTGATTTTTTGCATGAAGGTCTGTCTGGGTGGTGGCTCGGGACGTTTTTTTGCGATCGGCGCCATTTTGCTTGGTTCTAGATTTATGGTCAAAAAACCTCGAAAATGGAGACCTTAAAATTCGAAAATTCTTCGAAAATTTGAATTTTAAACTTATTAATTATTAATTAAATCGCATTAAATGCCTCAGAAACCAAAAATAGATCTGTGTCAGTTTTTAAAATATTTTTCATAATCAATGTTATTTCTTGTTTATTTCATGTCTTAATGAGGTGGACAAGGCCGCGCATCTCTTGGCAACAGCCGAGAATACCTTGTTTGTAATCAAACTGTTTCATATTTCGTGCATAATGAATTTACCTGTAGGCAGATTCAAGGTGATGATAGGATTCGTTTTGTTTCCAAAGGCCTGAAATTAAACCATTTGAAACCAAGAAGCAAATAATCTCAAAAGCCATACGAGATAGCCAGCTATCCCGAAGGTGATGTAAAGGAACGTAACGAAAACAATGGTATTAATGAAGTACCTGCAAATGCAATATGTCTCCAATATATTTGGAGAATGTGCAAATAAAAACTTAGTGAAATGATGTCGCAAATCTTTGGCCAACGATGACTCAAGGGCCAAAATCATCCCAGCACCCTCAAAACATGCCTTCAGTTAAAATTTGCTAATCGGATATAGCACATTCTCACCTCGTAGCAATAGATAGCCACAGCAAAAAAGAAGGAAAAGCCTTCCCAATTCCACTGCACGGGCTCTGCCAAACTGTAATTGACCCTTTCATTGCAATGTCTTCTACGGAAGAAGACGGCAGGAAACCTTTCAGTCTCTTTTAAGTGATCATAGTCGAACCAGAAGACGACGGCAAAGGCCAGCATGTTGGAGAACTGGGCAAAAAAGCTGGAACATGGTGTATGAGAGTGGAGATGGTTGAGGAGTGAGGAAGAAGTACCTGAAGTAAGCGAGTCGTTTGAGCTCTTTGTAGAGGGTGAGGAGGAAGAGTGGCGGTAGGAGGATGGAAAGCCAAGAGGCGCGAGAGACGGAGGGAAGGTAGCTGTTGAGGTTCTCGGTGATGAAGATGAGGTAGGCGCAGCAGAAGCCCACCTGGGACACCACGATGGAGAACTCCACCAGCTGACGACCTGCCACTCCCCCCACGCAGTAGCCTCAACCTCATCCCCCTTCTCCCCTGCCCTACCCTGCCCTAAGATGAAACCGAGCTCAGCGTAGGTCAGGTTGTCCAGGTCCATCTGGTGGAAGGGATGCTTGCGAGGGCTTTTGTTGGGGGAGGCAGTGGAGTGTAGAGTGGCCTCGGTCTCATCGAATGCGTCCAGGAGTCGCTGGCGGTCCTCGCTGAAGGCGGAGGCATTGATGATGGTGTACTTGCACTCGATCAGCATCAGCATTGCCTTCACACTGAAAGAGGGAGGTTGAGAGGGAAGGGGAGTGGAGTAGGAGGAGAGAAAAACGCGAATATGCTGACGGCGAGCATGATGAGGAAGCCGAGGAGGATGCCGGACTGGCGGAAGGTGTAGGGGAGGCCGAGGACGCCGGCCCCGATGAAGGAGATGAAGATGTTCACGCAGATCTTCGGCACACTCCGCGTTCCCTTACCCGGGCTTCCGCCGCCCGCGCCCATTCTAGCTTACGCCCTCTCACGCCTCAATTCCATTGCTTTTACACCATATTAGGTGATACAACATATCAACAATATCAACAAACAACACATTTTCATTGCAATCCATAAATCTTCCTACTATTAGTTTCAAGATTAAAATCTACACTTACATTGCAAAAACTGAATAAATCATGAAATGCAACCAAAGCGTGCTTAATGCAATAAGCGCCAGCAGCTGTTACGCTGTTAGGCTAACCTGGGTGGCTGGGATTATGATAGTATGGGCGCAGATTGCGTTGAATTTCATTTGAGTGGAGGGTAGGAGAGGGAGCAGAGAGAGGGGAGCAGTGACACCTGGCCAAGCTGGCAGTGTAGGAGCTGAGGAGAGGTGTGGAGGTGGGAACTGCGCAGATCGGCTGCGTTGGCATGCACCACATCCTTCCCTTGTTCACATGCCCCCCGCCCCCTCCTCTCTGCATATCACTGGCCTCAGACGGGGGAGGAAGTTGACAGAGGAGCATGCAACAGCTCATGCCAGCCAAGGATGAGCTCTGATTCTGCAGCCCAGCCAACGCCTGCGGAGGAGGAACTTCAGGAGGACAATACGCCCTTGTTGTTGCGCCCATTTACGCTTTATCTCCAAGTAACGCACTCTTTTTCTCCTGTCTACTTTTTCGCCTAAGTTCATAAACACCGCCAAGTTTGGTTCAGTTTGAATAGAATTTGGAATGAGGTTTGATAGTATGAAGTGAGAAAAGAGTGGATGATGTGCAGAAGAAGGGGTTGGACGAAGTGCAAGTGAAGTTGGCCTACTTCCTCATCTGCCTCATCGCGGTGAACTGCATTCTCATCATCGCCACCTGGCGACACTACGGCGCCCGCGTCATTCGCCTCACCTCTCGCACCAATCCTTCCGCCCCTCCCTCTCAGAAACCCCCCGGTCAACACCTCCATCCTGCCTTGCGCGCTTGTCTGCATTCTTGCACACACCAATCTACCCAAGCTGCCTCACTTCTCTTTCTCACTCTTTCGCAATTTCATCATTTCACATTTCGCAATGGGCGGCTGTTGCGCAAAGAGGACAAAGGCAGAGTATGTGGTAGAGCAGCATTGCCTATTGCCCTGGGCTCCCCGGTGATAAAAGTAGCTGGCTTTTGCAGTTGGTGCCGAAAAAGACGATTAGAACAGCGTCGGCGGAGTTTCTGGGCGACCCGAGTGGGCGAACGCCGCAAAAGATCCCCAACTCCACCACCGGCCCCGACATGGACAAGCTGAAAAAGTTCATTGGCCAGAAGAAGGCGGACGCCAAGTTCAAGCTGGCCGGCCCCGGACACAGCCTCAATGCTCCCTCGTCCTCCTCCTCCTCCGCCAATCGAAACCGACCATCAGCGTCACAGCCATCCCAGCCCAAAGGTTCCTTTCCCCCATTCTCCCTCTACCCCCAGCCTCAATGCCTGCTGCAGCTGAAAGTGAGGCGGCAAAGGCAGCAGCAGCGGCAGCGCTGGCCCGCCACAACCCAGCCCGCCTATCCCAGGCAGAGGAGCACGCCAAACGCCGCAGCCAAGCCGCCATCAAAGCTCAGGCCCGTGCCCGCCTCGAGGCTGAGCAGGAACAGCGAGAAGCTGCCGGCCAGTCACCCAACGCTCCTCAGCTTCGAGAGGTTACCGCCCTGCCCATCCGTCGATGAAAGAGTAGTATTGATGGAGGGTTTGGAGGTGGAGGTGCCGAGTCAGATGGCGGACGTGAGGCTGCGTTTCACCTGTGATCTGCTGGATGAGAATGAGCCGCGGGTGAAGGATGAGCTGGTGGAGGCCGTTGGGGCCTTTCTCGAGGATCAGCTGGAGCAGGAGCCCATAGTCGCCGCCTCTCTTATGATACACTCCCTCAACAAAGGCCAGGTATTTCTTTGCCTTCGACTCTTATTTTCACTCCGCTAACAGGGCGTGGATGAGTGTAGGTGAAAGAGATGGGCATCAAAACGCTCTGCATGTACCTGGACAACATACTCTCCACCCCGGAAGAGGAGAAATACCGCCGCATCCGCCTTAGCAACAAGGCTTTCAAGGTTCCCCTCTCATGGGATAACTAGTCAAGTGAATGTGTGCATGGAGGCTGTTGAAGGAGCGTGTGATGCCTCTGCGCGGGGGTGTGGAGATGCTGCATGCAGTGGGCTTTGAGGAGCAGAAGGAGGGCGACGAAACCTTCCTCATCCTCCCGGAGAAAGCCACGGCCGACCTCAGCTCTCTCATCGCTGCCCAAGAGATGCTTCGAGAGGGTCCCAGCTCAATTCTCCCTCCTCCATCCCTTTCGGAAAGATCAGTTCCATAGGCAAGGGCGTAGAGCTGAAACTCTATCGCGATCCGCAAATCTTGCGTGGGGAGGAGAAGCCAATGGAGGAGCTGCGTCTACCGCCATCCTTCTTCCAGCTGAGTGCGGAGGAGGTGAAGACTGAGCAGGCTCAGAAGACGGCCCAAGTCCAGCAGCTCTCCGCCCTCAAGACCCAGGATATGCGGCGTCGGGAGGCGGTAGGGAAGGAAGCTCTTATAGTCAGAGTCCTAAGAAGCTAGTGATGATAGGAGTCTAAGAAGAGTCGCTACAAGTACTGCGTTCTCCGCGTTCGCTTCCCCGACGGCCTCCAGCTGCAGGGCATCTTTGGAGCCAGTGAGACGGTGGGCGACGTCTACCAATTCGTTAAGGAGCACCTACACAACCCCGACCCTCCCTTCATTCTCAAGACCCCTGGCGGTTCAGCATTCTTTCTTTCTTCCTTCCGTTTTTTTGTAGAGTTATATGGCGTCGCTCAAACAATGGTCATCCAGTATGGCCATAATTTATTCTCTTGTCATAAGCATAGGAATATAGGAATTCTACCGATCTCTGAGCTTGTGTCAGTGCCTTCCATATGAAAAGTTTGAAAATGTGGAACAGGTGGGGGACTGGAAGGCGAGGAAGTACTGTGTCAGAGTCTGGAGGAGGCAGGATTGGCACCGGCCACCCGACTCACCTTCGCCTGGGACGAGGACGTCCTGGCCAACTGGGCCGCTGCCTCCCAACCACCCACCTATCTCAAGCCTTCCCTTTCCACATCCTAGCTTTTACTTACTCAGCGCTTCTTCTCCTATCGCTTACCGCCAACGACTACCATCCTACTGTGAACAAAAGTGTCTCTCTTGCTAAAGCCGCTTCCTACTGTCGATTTTTGGTATAGGCCCGGTTTCACTCCAAGGCCTGCATTGGTCTGCTTCGCTTTGGCTCTATTCTCGTTTTTGTGGTTTTTGCGATAAGACGGAAAGAATAAGGATATTTCGTGCTAAATACGAATTGGCGTGGGCAGCAATAACCAAATAGAGCGGTAGTAACAACAACGTGACCAGAATCTTTGAATAGGGGATGGGCGAAAACAATGGATGTTAGTTAAATGCAGTGGGGATTTAGCCCTTGATCACAGCAATAGGCCTTAGCCTAATGGCTTTCTTGGAAATGCCCGCTTCATGGCAGGTGTTGACGACGTCGTTGACATTCTTGTACTGCAACAGTGCTCAGATTTGATAGATAGTTGGAAAGGCAAAAATATGTGGCTAACGGACTCAGGCGCTTCTTCCATGACAAGCTTGGGGCTTGCCACCCGCACTGCAATGCCTTGACTGGCCAGGGAGTCTAGAACATCCTGAAAGTCCAGGTTCCGACGAGACTTGGCCCTGGACATGGCCCGACCCGCCCCGTGGCACGTCGTCCCAAACGTCTCCTCCATACCCTTCTCCGTCCCAGTCAGCACATAGCTACAGGTACCCATCGTCCCTGCACCTCATCCATCCCAACTTAGTAGGAGAGGAAGGAGGAGGGAGAGGAGAACCGCCGATGAGTACAGGCTGTCCGGTGAGCTGGTAGTCGAGGGGTATGAGAGGGTGGTGGGGTGGAAAGGCGCGGGTGGCGCCCTTGCGATGCATGCAGAGGGTTTTCTGGCGGCCGCCCACGATGTGCTCTTCGATCTTGGCGATGTTGTGGGAGACGTCGTAGATGAGGTGCATGTCCAGGTCGTCCGGCGTGCAGTGGAAGATCTTGGAGAACGCCTGCCGCACGCAGAACGTCATGCAGCTGACAATCACACATCCTTAGGCTTCTAATTGGCGGCCTCACAGATGGAGCTGACCTTCGATTGACCCAGGCGAAGTTGGCAGCACCGGCCATGCCCTTCAGATAGTCCTGTCCTTCCTGGGAGCTGATGCGGGCGCAGGCGAGCTGGCGATCGTTCACCTGGATCTTGTCACGCTTCATCGCCTTCTCCATAGCCACCAGAGCGTCGGTGGCCACCTACCATTGGACCTCTTTGCATGTGGGTGTTGAGAGGAAGGCTAGGAAACCTGATGGCCCAGGCCTCTGGAGCCGCAGTGTAGCATGACGCAGACTTGGCCCTTTCGCTCGATGCCCATCTTCTTGGCGGCGTGGGCGTCGAAGATCTCGTCCACCACTTGCACCTCTCCGTAGTGGTTGCCCGCTCCCAGTGTGCCCAGCTGAGGCAGACCGCGCTTCTTTGCACGTGTCGATACCTGCCAATCTAGGTTCCTTTTCCTTCATAGCAGCCTTACCCAACTAAAATATAATATCAGCAGCCCCTCTTTCATAAAAGAGAAAAACCTTGGCAGGGTCTGCAGTGAGCATACGGCCATTCTCTTCACAGTGCTCTTTGTCCTCGGCCCAAGAGTAGCCCTCCCTGAGGGTCCAGTCCATGCCCATCTCCAGGCACTCCTCGAAGTCCCCGGCGTTGATGGGGATGATGCCCTTGGAGCCGACGCCGACGGGGATGTGGTCGAAGAGGGACTGGGCCAGCTGCTCCTTCACCGGCGCCACGTCCTTCTCCGACAGGTTCGTTCGCAGCAGACGCACTCCGCAGTTGATGTCAAACCCTTCATCCATCCATCCATTCATCTATGAGCCCCTAAACTGAGGATGTCAAGAAAAAGAGAACCGACGCCGCCGGGCGAGACGACGGCCTCCGGGTCGGACATGTCGAAGGCGGCGAGGTTGCCGATGGCAAAGCCGTAGCCGGAGTGTACGTCGGGGAGGCCGATGGACTTGTGCACGATGCCCGGCAGGGCTGCCACATTCGCTATCTGCTTCATGGCTGCAATTATTGCCTTTTATATATTGCGGATGGTTTGAGGGCTGTTTGGGAACCGGGGAGGAAGCCGCCGACACCGCCAGGGCGACAGGCATTGCGCAGCTCATCGAACATCAGCCGTTCCAGCGCTGAGTTCACGTAGAAAGCTCCCTCCACCTAAATCCAGGCACTAGGCTTATAATTGTTGAATGCGAAAAGAGGAAGAGAAAAGGGGTACGTTCATGTTGGGTACGAAATTCTTCTTGATGCGGAAGCAGTGGTCATCGATGCGCTCGATGAAAGCTTTCTCTTCATCGAAGGTACGTGGCATTTTTGCCACTTTTTAGCTGCAAGGCCTTCTATTTTCCGGACTGTGCCAGGGCAATAGGGCTTTGGTAGGTGACGCGATTTCACTGCTTTGCGTAGGTTTGAGGCAAGCGCCTTTGTAGTTAGGCAAAAAAAGTGTTGCACAAATTTGCGCTATTTCTTACCGTACCTACTCTTGCGCTTTTCCATGGATCCTCATGGGCCGAGCCCTGTGGTAAATTCAAGCAAGCAAATAAATGCCCAGTCGTAACAACATAAATTGAGCTCTAAAATCGTTATCCAATACAGCCACTGAGACATAAATATGGTCAGATGATAGGGCGTATATAGGGCACCATATTGATCAGAGGGGGCAATCAAAAGCGCAGCCCCAGTGAACGGTGATTGGATCAAAGCGCCACTGGTCAGGGTGGCCAAAGTGCGGCGTAGCGCCGGGGAACTCGGCATGGGACCAGGCAAAAACAGGCATGGGCTCCTGCCAGGTCGGCCCCGACACTGCCACAAAGGACAGGGACTTCATCAGATGGAAGCTCG
The DNA here is from genome assembly GCA_030248095.1 of Ptycholaimellus sp. GST1_10. Classification (NCBI taxonomy): domain Eukaryota; kingdom Metazoa; phylum Nematoda; class Chromadorea; order Chromadorida; family Chromadoridae; genus Ptycholaimellus; species Ptycholaimellus sp. GST1_10. The sequence continues at coordinate 12,617 of JASANA010005789.1, read as the reverse complement.
TCGCCTAGGCCCTCACAGTTTCAGTCCGCTTCCACAATGCCAGAGGACTGGGACCTTCATGTCGATACCGCCATGGCTGCGGTGGCCCAGAGAGGCAAAGGGATAGCTTCCGTTGGCCGGGTTCAGGTCGCAGCGGGCGGAGATGGCGTTCTCTGCGCTGTACGGCGGGGTGCAGTTGCAACGACTCAGAGGGTCTGTCTGGTAGTTGTTGGATCTGAAAGGAGGCTGAGTCTTTAGAGCTACAAGAAATGAGGCAGTTTTACCTCATGAGAGTGCGAAGAGAGTCTAGATCCTTGACGGAGGGAGCGTCGCGCTTGAAAATGAGGGCACGCGGCGTTCGATCGTAGGTGAACCAGTCTCCAAATTTGGCCACTTTCGGCCAGATCCCGCTTCGGTTGAAGATCTCTGGGTAGAAGCTACAGACGATTATCAGACAACAATTCAACGATGCTGCCTTAGTTTGAAAGCCTTACGGGACATTGTAGCTGGGCCAGAAAGCTTGTGTTTTCAGATGCTGTGTTTGATCCTTCATGATTACTAGGCCACTGAAAAAAACCGATTAAAAAGGGTGTGTCAAGAAGTGAAACTAGAAGGAACGGTATCTGCTCTAAGACCATGAAGAGATCGTTATCTGGCAGTGCTTGACCGGGAATGAACTTCTTGTAATCTACCACCATCCATTGATTGTTATACCTTGGATGACTGTCAGATAATTAGGAATGTATGGAACTGCAGGATTAACGTTCCAGACGATTTCTTCTTGAAAACACGGCCCCAACCCATGGCAGAGTTGGCTAGGCGAGTAGCGACCTAAGTAGTTTACTTGCATATATGGTTTAACATTCTGAGTGCGCGGAAAAAAAGTTTACAGCTGACAAACTCAAACATGGAATGTATTATGCCCAATATTGATTTCGGGACGTTTTATGCAATTTTGTCCCATTTTTTAAATCAGCTTTTTCCAAAATTTCTTTGCTTTTTTTTGCTTTTTACAATTGCTTTTTGCTTTTTACAATCATTTCAGACTCTAAAGTTTTGCATGAGTATTCTAAAGTTAAATGCGATGAGTTAAAACGTTAAAAAAAGTTTAAGAAAAGTTTAAAAAGTTAGAAGTTAAAAAATAGGAAGGTGTGAGCTGGTGGGTGACCTGAGCGCGAATCCAGGTGAGCACTTGGCCTTCAGGCTGGACGAACTTCCAGAGAGACTCGTTGGCGTTGCCTATCGTCGTCTCGGTCACTGCCTGCAGAGTGAGAGATTGAGGAGCAGGGAAAGGCTGGGTGGGGGTGAAGACAAGGCCGGCAGAGGTGAGGTAGAAGTCGTCGATGGAGGGCAGCGTGCCTGGGTAACCAGAGAAGCTCACCGACTCCGCGGCCACCTTCCCCTTCTTCCCTTCACCTCCTCCTTTATCTTAGATGGAGGAAGAGAGTGAGGAAGAGCAGGAGACCATAAGGCCGCTGGTGGTAGGGCAGCTGGTAGAGCTTGAGAACACGCAGCATAGACTGGTAGGTGGACCAGGTGTCGTGGGCGAAGAGGATGTCCTCGTTTCCCGCCAACACTTTGATCAGCGCGGAGCAGGAGCCTTGCATTTGTGCAATCAGCTTTTTATTGAAAATTTTTGGGATGGGATTAATTTTTGGAATCGATAAAAAGCTGAGATGATGAAAATACCAGAGCCTTGAACTTTGCGTCTTTTGGACTCGGGCTTGTTCAAAACAACTTCCAACGCTTCCAGATCACCAGCAAGTTGGAACATCCTGCGATTATAAGGCGTGCTTATTGTACAAGTATCTTTGCTGATTGGATTGAAACAGGAAGCCAGAAACGTCAATGCTGGTGTGTGGCTTCTTAACATAACGGAAGTAGCCATCAACCAGCCCCGTTAGCTGCTGCATTATCAAACTCACCTGAAAAACGCATCATTAACGCACCTTAAAAACGCATCGTCATCTTTGATTAACATAAACACAACTATATAAATTACCTTGTTTTTTCACCCTTTCTTCGTTAATCGGACGAATTCGGTTCCAGCCTTATGTGCTGGTGAGTTTTAGTTGAGTTAGGCAGAAACCTGATGCCAGTAAGGATCCGTGGGTCGGGCAGCAATTTGCTGTTCCATCCACAGCCAATTGCGGGTGAGGAAGGCTTTGAGTCGCTGGCAGTATTCACCCACCCCGTCACAGTAGCCCGCCACCGTGTTCAGCCTGCCCACATCTCTCTTCCAATACCCTGTCCTAAGCAATGACGCCGCCAACCAATGGTAGTAGATGAGGTCAGCCGTTATGCGCCCTTCCACCGCACCAGCAGCGTAGGCAAGCTGCCCATCGCTCACATTCCCGCCCCTCACCGCCCTCACTTCCAGCTGCGACCATCTCAAACCCCCGCCTTTCTTCCCTGACCCCCAGGCCCAGGAGCCAAGCCTCCCCATTCACATCTACCCTGACTCACCCAGCCCCCTCTTTACCATCAAAAGCGAGCATCACCCCGTGGAGTTGATGTTGTTGACGAAGGTGGCGACGGCGATGGCCTTGTCCCCAGCCCCGCACTCCTCTGCCTCCACCACTTCCATGCTCCCGTTCCTGTTCAGGCAGGCCACAGCTTTCTGCGGCAGGGACTGACAGCGGCCCAGTGACCAGAGCAGACCGGCCAAGAGGAGGGACTTCATTTTAGAGGCCGATTGGAGTGGGGCCTGGATGGGGAATGCGAAACCTGTCCCCCTGCTGCCCCGTCTTTGCCTTTGTGTACAGCCTGTCTGGGGTTTCAAAGCCGTGTTTATGCTAGGTCAGACCGCAGCTGCTCAGATTCACGCGGCCTCCTGCAACATTGCCCTTTTTGGGGCCAACGATCATGGAATCTTTTGTTCCAGAAATGTAGGAAGAGCAAGAGAAAGCAGGAAGGCAAGGCAATGCTGCTGAACGAGCGAGCAATTCTGGGCCTGGGCAGTGAAGAGGGGCGTCGTTGGAAGGCTACGATGGAGGGAAAGCTGTGGTCGCGCGGGGAGTCCGGCCGATGGGAACAGCGCTGGGCTGAGCTGCGCGGCAACCTCCTCCATCTATGGCTCAAACGCGGCATGGAAGGCTGCCTCTCTCTCTACCACCAAGGATTTTCGAAGAGTGAAGACATGGAATGTGCAGGGGCGGGCATGGCGGTGGTGGTGGTGGAGGATGGAATGGTGGAGCTGGCGGAGGAGGAGGAGGGTCGTGAGACGGCCTTCCGCCTCCGCTTCCTCTCCTCCAACCGGACGCTGGCCTTCGCCGCAGAGTCCGTGGAGGCCATGGAGGCTTGGGTGGCCGCCCTCGCCGCCGCCTCCACCCAACACGCTCGCCTCCTCCTCGCCTCCCTTCAGCAGCACCGCCCCACCACCAGCCCTAAGAAATTGCCCAAGGACCAAACTATATCTGAAACTCTGGATGCCGAGTCGAAATAGCAAGCTCGAGTCATTCTTTTTCTTGCTTTCTGCCGGTTGTGTGAAGTGTGAACTTTGTTGGCTGTAATATTCCATAATTGGAAGAAGTAAATATTATACGTTTGTAGCTGAAACTCTGAAAAACGATGCTACATTGCATCGCAACGTCCATTCTTTTCATTAAAGCCATTGATCAGGAAAGTATACGGATAATTTGGAGATCGCATAGGCTGCTAAAGGAAGCTGCAATGCCGGTACATCTATATTTTCTCTCTCATGAAATGCTGATACATGGGCCTCTGAACACAGGCCTACCACAGTCAATATAACGACAAAAGCTGCATCCCCGCCTATGTGGGCAACATGGGCATCCTCCCGCTGCGCACAACCTTCAAGGGCCCAGCTGCCAAGGCCCAGGGCGAGGACATCATCGATGAAGCACTCAACTACTTCAAGGCCAATATCTTCTTCAGATCCTTCGAAATCAAGGTACTGCCTACACTACTCCCATGAGAAGGCAAAAAGTAGGGGCTGGGCAGGGCGCGGCGGATAGGACGCTGATCTACCTCACGCTCTACATCAGCGAGTGCCTGCGGAAGCTGGCCAAGTGCGGCAGCAAAGTGGCCGGCCTCAAGGAGCTGACCAGCCTCGCTCTCTCCAACCACCTGCCCATACCCGGCGAAGCCGCCTTCCCTCTCAACGCCATGTTCAAAGCGCCCAAGTTCACCCTTGTCCTCCCTCCTTTGCCTTCGCCACCTACTTGACTTTGGACAGGGACAGCGCTGAGGAGGATCTGATGCGTGCCTTCCTGCTTCAGTTGCGTCAAGAGGCGGGCCAGCGGCTCTGCGACAGAGTCTACCCGGACCCCAACTCTGGGCCTACCAAGGTTCTCTCCTCTCTCCGAACCTCAAGGAATTGGGAGCTCTTTCTGCTGCAGTGGTGGCTGTGCTTCTCGCGCAAGAAGTTTATCGAGAAAAGCCTCGTCCCACCCGGCGTCATCGCCTAAGCATTCCTAGCCTCTCTCTACTCATTCAAATCTGCCTTTGCAATCTCTGCCAATCTGTTTGGAGTATGATACACAATCAGACGCTTTTTCCGCGGACTTACAAAATAAGGGTACCAAATGAGCGAACATCTAAACATCAAACAACAATAGGAAAGCTTTGACCCAAAGAAAAGTATTCATCGACTGACTGCAACTGCGACGCTACGAGATGTTCAATACTGCAAAAAATTACAAACAATGTATTGAAATTGGTGTAATCATTCCGTGACCTGAACCTTTCGTACGTCTTCTGTTTCATGGTCACTGATTTCCCCTTCAGACTCTTTGTCCTGGATTGAAAAAGCTTATGACACTACTCCACTAGAAGCAGCAAAGTGGGAGGAGAAACCGGGGAGGGAGACTCTTCCCTTGAGTCCGGCGATTCACCAGCTTTCTTCCGCTCCTCCTTCCCCTTCTTTCCTCCAGCCTCCCCCTCCGGCTTCAATTCATCAGCCAATTCCCACTGTTTCACTCTTTCATTTGGCCTCACCTCCTTGGAATGTTTGCGCTTTCGCTTGGCCTTCTTTGCCTTCTTGTCTTCTTCAATCGAATTGAATTGTTAGAGTAGAAGAGGAAGGGTTTGGGAAAAAGAAGCCTTTGTCGGAGTCGGAAGCGTTGGGCTCCTTGTCGCCCTTCTCCTTCTTCCGCTTCTTCTTCTTCCGCCCCTCCGCGTCCTCGCCGCCGCTCTCCAGGCTCTTCGAACGGGACTTGCTTCGCTTGCCCTGCAATTCTCCTCCTACTCTCTGCTCTGCTAGATGAGAGCAGAGGAAGACAACCTTGCTCTTCTTTTTCTTCTTCTTGGGCTGAGCATGGTGGTGTGAGCAGGCGTCCTGTAGCATGGCGATGTAGTCGTTGAAGACGCTGATGCGATCCGCCTCCAGTGGAATGGCCGCAAAGGCTGGCTCCTCTGCGATGCGCGGTCGAACCTGTTCAGGAAGGATGTCTAGGAAGGAGGGGAAGAGGGGAGGAAGCAGAAAGCCACTTCGTCCCAGCTGGCAGAAGGGTCCAGGGGCGGTGCAAGCTGGCGCAGGATGCCCTTGAAGGAGCTTTCGAGGCGTTTGCGCTTGCGAGCCTCTTCTCGCTGGCGTTCCTTCTCGGCAGCCTCAGCCTTCTCCATGAGAGAGTTGTAGCAGAGCTTCATGTTGCCAGAGTCCATCCCCACTGCCCGCTCGTCCTCACCCACCACCTTCTGGAATGCCTCGAACGTCGTCCGCACCTCCACCTGTACCAATCACTGCTCCTCTCAAACCTTGCCGACCTCAGCTCAGGGAAAGGAACCTCGAATTTCTTGTCCTTGAGAATGTCCTTGATGACGCGTTTCTCCTCACTGAAGCGAGCCTTGAGGTCCTCCACGTAGAACTTGAAGAGGTCCAGCGGCGTGGAGCCCGGCTGGCCAAGCATCTCCGTGAACCTGCTCCACTCCCATTTCCACGCCTCACAGGGGTGGAGGGGTGGGAAGGAACCGTTGGTCGGGGCTGATGATGGGGTAGAGTTCGGACCATAGAGAGATGGAGTTGAGGTGGCCCTGCTTGTGAAGCTCGTCTAGGAAGCTTACGAAGGCCTCCCGTCGTCGTCGCTGTATGCGTCTAGTGCGCACCTTCAAAGGGGGCTGTTGAGGTTGATGATATGAAGAAGGGTGGGGAAAGAAGCCTTTTCTCGACTGCGCTCTTCCTCCTCCTCGGCCTCCAGCTGTCGTATGTGCTCCTCGAAGACGATGAGTGCGTCCTCCTTGTCCATGTTCTGGAGGTCCTTGTCCGCCGCGAAGGCCGCGTTCTCGATCAGCACCCGCTGAGCCTCCGCCCACGTCGAGCTGTAGGTCACCTCAAAGCCAATCACCATCTCCACCAAGCCTCCCTCCACACCAAGACGGGAGGGACTAACCTGGGTCATGCCGTCGAGTATGTCGGCGAGTGCTTTGATGTTGCGCTTGCGCATCTCCTTGGCCTCCTCCCGCTCCTGCTTCTCGCGCAGCTTGGACGCTTCGCGGAATATCTCCTTCCTATCAGACTGCAATCGCATGGCTCATGTCATTGAGCCGCTGTGCGAAGAGAGTTGGTGGGGCACCTCAGGGACGTCAATCCATATCTTTTCATTGCGGAACATGATGTCGGCCTTGCGGTAGGTGGTGATGGAGGTGATGAGGGGGGTGGTCTTGAGCCACTTCTCCAGCTCCTCCTTGGCGGCCTTGAGACGAAGCCTGGCCTCCTCCTTCTCCTCCTTGGCCCGCTGGGTCTTGTAGACGTTGAAGGTCTGCTTCTTCTCGCTCACTTTGCTCAGGGCCTTGTAGCGAGGGTCGTGGAGACAGGCCTTCATGGCCTGCTCCCAGGTGTAGCGGGAGCTGACGCCCTTGTCCCGCAGCAGCTGCTTGAACGCCTCCGCCGCCTCCCGCTTGTCCCGGTAGACGGGTGGGTTGTTGGACGCCTTCTTGGCGGCGGCCGTGGACTCCTCATCAGAGTCGCTGGAGGACTCCTTCCGGGCCTCCGCGCTCTCCAGCTCCTTCAGCGTCTGCGCCATCGCTCGCTCCAACTCCGACGTCGGCTGCTTCTCTTCCTTCTTCTCCTCCTTCGCCTCCTCCTTCGCCTCCTCAGCTCCCTCCTTATTCGGCTCTGTTCCAGGCCTTGTCTCCTTCCCAGCCTCCGCCGTGGCAGGGGCTTCGTCGCTTTTGGCTGGCTCGCTCGCTGCCGCTGTTTCCCCGCCTGGCAATAGTTGACGGCTTGGCTAATGGGAGATGAGATGGGAGGCGTTGGGTGAAAGCGGGAAAAGGGTGCAAGCGAATGGAGGCAGGACAGGCGGGACATTGGGTATTACCTGACTCCTCTTCTGGTTTAGGGTCGCTGGGTTCGCCTGGAAGCTTTTGATTGCGGCCTTTGTTCAGATGGGCACCAGTGAGTATGATTAGCGGAAGGGAGGGTGAGAGGAGTGGAGGGTATTAGAAAATGGCTGTGACCTTGCTCAGCTGCAAGTTTGGCGCGTAGCTCTTCCAGCTCCTTGGGGATGGTCCAGACGGACTCCTTGGTCTGGTTGTGGTAGAAGTAGGCTTTCCCCGCGTCCGTCTTGAACTCCCGCCAGGGACAGGCCGACAGCTGCTTCTCCAGCTCCGTCTTTAGCTCATCCGGCTTCTCCCATCTTCAATCTTCTTTTTCCCTCCACTCCACCCAAGTGAGAGAGGAAGAAGGAGGTACGAAGAGGCCTTGGTGGCCTTGTTGTAGTAGTAGATGCGTCCGTCGGGGGCCTTGTGCTCCGTCCAGGCGGGCTTCTTGCCGGAGGAGGAGGCGTCGGCCTTCTTGCTCTCTCCGTCGGGCGGGTGGGCCTCGGCGTGGGGCGGGGAGGAGGCGAGGAGCTGGGCAGCTCCAGGAAGACCAGAGGCTCCCCCGACCCCGGCAGCCCCAGATGCCGCCGCCGCCGCTGCAGCAGCCGCGGCAGCCATAGCCGCGGGACTGGAGGCCGGAGCGGCCAGCGCTGCTTGCGCTTGCAGCTGGGCCACCTACCAATCCATCATCCCTTACTCTACTTTACCTCCTCACTGCATACTTCACTTTTTTATCTCATTTTTTACAGCAAACGAAGAAGAAAGTGTAAAAGCAATAGTGCAAAAGCAAAGGAATAAACTATTGGAGAGAGGGAGTCGTTTGAGAGAGGGGGAATGTGGAAAAGGGAGGACCTGCTGAGCTGTGACAAGGCCGGGTGTAGCGCGGAGACTAGGCGAAATTGAGGCGCTGGAGACCAGGCCCCCGGCACCCAGACCTCCGAAGGCCGCTGCAATTGTAAGGCTTCGTTTGGTTGGCTAGGAGAGTGGCTAGGTAGGAAAGAGTGGTGAGGATGGATCGAACACATCTGGGCGGTGGCCAGGGAGACTTGAGGCCAGAGTCCAGCAGCGGCCAGAGCCTGCTGTTGACTGGCGGCCTGGAGCTGTTGCTGCTGGAGTTGCTGCTGCAGCTGCATGTTGAACAGCGAGTTGGGAAACATCCTTCAAACTCCTATCCTATGCTTCGCCTTTGCAATCTCTCAAAGCGTCCACAAAAATCTATGCCGGATATTCAGGCTTCTCTTGCCAGGTGGAAAAGGGAAATGAATGCACGCTTTGAAGGTTTTACTAAAAATAATCAGTGAAAAAAGAATTGTGCAAAGTGTGCAAAAACAAGCAGAGGAGGTTATGCACAAAAACCGGTCAGTATCAAAATTATTCCTCCCGAATCCATAGGTCACTTTCTGGCGGCATATCAAATGGCGGGTATCTCAGGCGCTTCGGGCGGCACATCGCCTAAGGGGGAATCCTCGCAAGTCTCCGCCAGCTCCCCCTCCTCCTCCGCCTCCTCCTCTTTCACCTCCGCCTGGCCCTCTTCCTCGTCTGGTACCTCACCCTCTTCCATCTCCTCCTCTTCCTTCATCACCGCCTCTTCTGCCTTCTTGGCCTGCCAACCAGCTTTCATCTGCGCTGGGCTGTGGAAGAGCAGGGGATGATAACTTTGGCAGCGGCCATGGCCTGCTTCGTGTCGGCCAGGATGTGCTCAAAGGGGGCCGTGGCCACGCGCCGTTTCACCTTGGCCATGCGCCGATTATCGTCCGCAAACACTCGCTGCTTCACCTCAACTCTTCTGCCTGATGCTGGCCAGGATAGGAGTAGGCTAGAGGGATGGAACTTTGGCGGGTATGGAGGCGTCTTCGCGGAGTAGGAAAAGGAAGACGCCGCCGGGGGAGCGCAGGCGACTCTTGTCCATCACCTCCAGGCCCTTGCCGGCCTGGATCTTCTGCGTCCGGGCGTAGAGCTCCAGCGCCTTCTCGGCCCCACACTCCTCCACCAGTCGCTCCATTAACTCCACCTTCGGCTCCTAACATCATACTCTGTCTCTCTCTCCACTTCTCATCATCCATGGAGGCCTGCCTTGAGAGCGGCGGCGAGTTTGCCGGCGAGTAGGATGGGGTTGCTGGTGGGCTTCAGCTCAAGCTTGGGTATGCGAATGGGCTGGAGGCTGGCTTTGTGCTGGCGTTTGGAGCGGGGAGGGCGGGTGCCAAGGCGTCGTTTGGCTCCTCCACTGGCGGCCATGGGCTCAGGGGCCAGGCTGTGATCGTCCATGAAAGGATCCGCCTCGCTCTGACTGCTCCTGGGCGCTGAGGCGCGCCAAGCGTCCAGCTCCATGTTCAGCTCCTCCTGCTCCGCCTTCTTCGCCTAGGGTGGAGGGCTCAGAGGTTGGAATGGAGAGAAGTTGAGAGATAGGAGAGGGCGAACATTGGAGGGGCGATGGGGGCGAGCGTTGGTGGGTACGGGGAAGCTCTCAACGTCGCGACATACCATCTCCCCAATCTCCCCGCTCCGTACGCCCACGTCCTTGACCAGCTCCGCCGTCAGCGTCTGGTCCACCAGCACGTCCGCCCACACCGAGTTCGCCTTTCGCTTTCTCTGCCTGCAGGCCAGTCCGACAGTTGGCTGAAAGAGAGGGAGAGTTTGAGAGAGTACGGAGGAGGGGCTGAGGCTGTGGCAGAGTTGGGGGGAACAGGGCTGGAGGGCGGTGCGACGGGGGCCTCTCGACTATGCTCGTCGCCGTTGAGGGCAGGGAGGGTGGGGGGTGAGTGTTGGGGCCGGGGGGCGAATCCGCGTGCCCGCCGCTCCAGCATTCCCTCATCGTCCGTTGAGTCCGAGTCCGAACTGTCCCCCCAGCCCATCGCCCTGCCTGCAACGCCTGCCTTTCACAGGGCCGTCGCTAAGAGGACTGGACTTCAAAAGGCTCCGCAAAGCCTGGCACTTTCGGCCCTTCCCATCTGCCGTAAAAGGAACAAGGCCAGCGTGAATCGTTTACTGCGTCATAATGGATAAAGCTTAGCACAAAAGAAGGAGGCACCGGTAGGAATCACAGTGCGACAAGAAGCAGGCAGCCATGCTCATCCCTTGTTGTAATTATTGCCCCAGCCGCGGCGGTGGAAGTCCTTGTATTCGTCCAGGGCCCGCACGGCGTCCAGATTCTCCTCCTCCTCCTCCTTCGCTGGGGGGCCGGGTAGGGAGGCGGCGGTGGGTTTGTGGAGATGGTGCGTCATGTCCATGTACTCCCGCACAGTCATCGTGTAGGCCGACGGATAGCCGGCACCGAAGACGGCCTTCTGCGCCGCGTCCCGCGTCAGAATCATCGGCTTCATTGCCTGCATCCAGTTCAGGCTCCAGATGGTGAAAAGGTGGAAAGGAAGTGGGAAGACCTCTCTTTTAGGCGGGGGCGGGGCGGAAGGCTGGCCGCTCTGCTCTCGCTCCACCATCATCTCCAGCATCGGAAGCTCTTCTCAAGTTTATTCATCTTTAGCCTGTGGAAGAGCTGTTGGGAGCTGATGGGGAAGTAGCAGACTGTCAATCATCTCCAGGTCCCGAGCTGCACGGTGCGCCCACCAGCTCAGCTTTTCCAGCAGATGGCTTCGCTGCAGAGAATGTCTTTGTCTGCGCCTGGCTCAAGATCTACAGTCAAGAAAGGCCTACCAGGTCCTCCTCGTCTAGTTGAGCACCGATCTTTATTTTATCCCGAATAAGCTGCACTTTTCGCTCCAGCTCTTGGCACTCCTTTAGCCTGTGAAGTAGGCTTGTTCTCATTCAATGCTGGCAGGAGAAGAAAGCAGAAACCGACGGATCTTGGCCTCTCGTTCCGCATTTAACTGGGCCAGACTGGGCTGTCTTGGGCCTGAGTTGGTGGAGGTCTCCGGGGCCTCTTCCTCCTCCTCTTCCTCCTTCGGCCCCAGTTCTTGCGCCAATCCATAGTCCGCCAGTCGCCGCAGAAAGTCCCGGTAATAGGCCTATTCAACAGAGAACCTATCCATCGATCTGCAATAGAAAAAGATGGAGAAAAAAGGAAGCACCTTGGCTGTTCGCAGGGCTTGCAGACGCTGGGAAGGAGTTCCGGCGGCCTCTCGATGCAGAGCGGCGAGGAAGGCGGGGAGGAGGAGGTAGTGCAGACTGCTCGTAGGCAGCTCCTCCACCGACTCCCTGCGTCCGAACAGGCCCAGCCCCGCCAGGTCCGCTGTCATTCGCTCCAGACGCTCTATCGCCCGTCCGCCCTGCACAGGAGCCAGGTGAATGGGAGGCGAGGCGATGGAAGAAAGGAGGCAGACCAAGTCATCCTTCTTCAGCACCGCCTCCTCCAGCTCTCCGTAGGCGCTGATTAGCGGCTGCTTTTCATGCTCCAAGTCTGATGCCTTCTCGTCCATTCTGGCTGGCTGCTTTGGGCTTCGATTTAGGGCTGAGGCAGACGCATCCGCATATGCCTAGGCTCTAGACGGATATGATGCGCAGGAGAGGGCGCCTCAGCTCCCATCTTGCGTTGCGCCCATTCAAACACCCCAGAAGAAGGCTGTCTATATTGACGGAATATGGAAACTTTTTTCGTTATTCATTTTTCTGGATTAAGCAAATCAATTTCATGGACACGAATTTTACACAACCTTACCATTAGTGCTCAAAGACCATCCTGAAACAAAACTATATATATGCACTCACAATAAACTTTTTGTGCGCCCGAAGGCCGCCGCTTATAACATTTTTTTCTTCGATTTAACTTTAGAGCAATTTATTGTATTTTTCTTTTTATTTTATTTTGTTATTTTTTCATTACTTTTTCTAAAGCTTTGTCCTTTCTGTGCCAAAATTGCCGCCAGCTTAGGAAGGAGCAGTGGAGTTTTTTAGATGGAATAAAACCAATGAAATCGAAGCAAAGAAATCGTCACAAAAGAGTAAATCAATGTTTTTTAAATCCCTAAGTAGGAGGGTTAGGAGCAAGCAATGTGGCAGAGGCAGAAAGTGAATAGTGGAATGGTGGGGGCTTTGAAGCAGAGGTGGTGATTCAGACCTACATATTCTTCACAGATTTCGAGCTGGGCTCTAAGGTTGGGGTGTCGGTGGGGAAGTTGAGTGAGCCAGTCATCCAGTTCCTCCTTCTTCACATGCGTCTCATTCAATTTAACCAGATAGCCAGCTTGCCAATAGAAGCTTCGTGAAGCCGCCAGACAGGCCAGCAGTACTGGCTCCAGGTCCTCCATGTAGCAGGGACCCCATAAAGTGATGTACTTCTCCAGATCTGGGCACTGCTGCAGCAGCTCCAGGATGAAGTCTGCCGCCAGTCCAGGGAAAACTCCTATTCATCATTTTTTGTTCAGCAAAAAGTAAAGACGTCTGAAATAAAGGAATCAAAAAACTAAAAT
>JASANA010005788.1:0-15725 GCA_030248095.1 Ptycholaimellus sp. GST1_10 | reverse complement strand
TCAATATTATCTATTATTTTACTATCAAACTGATCCTCCAAATATTTATCTTTTTATTTTCTTTACATGAAACATCACATAACAACTTTCCATCTCTTAAATGTATATTTTTTACCTTAACAATATCTTCTAAGTTAGTTTCTTCATTGGATCTTCATAAAGCTGTTTTAAGCCAAGTGAAAACCTTTTTGCTCTTCATTTACAGAAATTATAAAAACTTCTTCAACTTATCTCCGACTTTAAGAATATCAGAAATATCATTTATCTTATACCAAGAAATAGTCCTCCTATATGTAAAAGGCCAATTTTAGAACCCAAATTTATAAAAGATCCATAAGGCATTATATTTTTTATTAGACCTTCTAATACTGTTCCTAAACTTCTCATGGATTTCATTTCTTCTTTATTTATATTTTTAACTCTAACATTAATAAGTTCCTTAAAAATACTAATAATATTTTTATTCTTTTCATTAATACTTATAATTATAAGTCACATGTCATACCTATTTGTATGGCATCTTCATCTATATTGTTTTTATTAAAACTTATCTGAGAACCTGGCAAAAAGGCAAATCCTATCTCTCTCTAATTTAACATAGTAACCACCCCTTACCTTTTTTTCAATAAAAACTTTAATAATGTTAGTATTTTCATAGGCATCTTTTACATAAATCCAATTTATTTCATCAATAGCTCTGTGTTACACTAGATATATTACAAAATTCAGGGTCTATATTTTATATGAAGACTTTAACTTCAGAACCTATATCAATAGAATCACTTGTTAACTCTTTTTAAATCTAATTTATGACAAGACTTTTTGCTTCTATATCTATCCAAGCATTTTTTTTATCTTTATAAAGTTGATAGCTTCTCATTGAAAAGACCTTTATTTTCTATATTAATTTGCTCATCAAGTAACTTATGTCTAATATAGTCTTCAGTATAATCAGAGCCTAATTCCAAGTTCTCTCAATATAAAGTTAATTTTATTTATTTTTTTCATAAAAATTTTAATTAAAAGTTAGAATTAATCCCTATTATTCTTATTATTCTTACTATTCTTATTATTTGGTCTATTACTATGAATATTAGAAAAATTGTTATCCACTTTGATGAGAACTTTTATTATTATTTAAAAGAATTTACATGCTTATCATGCTTATCATGCTTATCATGATTTGATGTACATATTTCGAACTTAAGAAAAATTATATTTCAACTAACTGATAAATTCTGCAAAAAATTTGGAAACCAACTAAATTTTTACCAAATCGATTGCCATTAAGAAGTATTTTCTATCATTAATTAATCAAGATTTACATTGGACTGACGATAATTTTACAGTGCACAAAGTTCACACTCTAAGATATAAAACTTATTTTCTTGCTAAGAAAAAATTTCATCCACTTCAGTTGCAAGTAGAATTCAAATTAAGCTAAATAAAAAATTTCCCCTACTTCAATCGCAGGTAAAATATAGATAAGAGATACTTTTTGGGTTAGTATAACCCACTATATAATAATTATCTATCCAGTTTATCAAAAAACTAAAAAAAGTTTTAAAAACAAATGCTGCAAAATTCTTGATGAAAATCTATTCGAAATTCTTGATGAAATTCTGAAAAACCATGGATTTCTGCTTGTTCGAAGTTTTGAAACATCAAGATTTTGGGGTTTTGGTCAAAAATCGGGAAACAATAATTTTACAATAACATACTAATATTTTCCAGAATTTTTTAACTGGTATTTCTGGCACTAGACTCGTCAATTTGATGCTGCAATACTATTTGCATGGGAGAAATCAGATATCAGGGAAATATAGACCATCTATGGCCCCCTCTATAGGGGTGAATACAGACTGCATGTGGTCCCCCTATAAGGGGGGAATACAGACTGTCTGTGGCCCCCCTTTCAGGGGGTATACAGGTGACTGTAATCCCCTCTATAGGGGGCGGATCATGCCTCTCGATTTCGCTTTGTTTGATCGAAAGAACAAATGAAAAATTGCCTCCATATCGTTTTTCAAAATTAGCCTAAGTGCTTCCTACCAATTTTAAGGAAGGATAATCTTACTCTCAAATTCTCACCAACTTTTGTTTCATTTGCATAAAACAACTTGCGAAACATTTCTTTGCAGTTATTATTTGCACGGAAATGGTGAATCTCCGCTTCCGTGTTTTATTCTTCTCTCTTAGCTGGTCTTTTTTAATGTTTGCACTTGAAATAGCTTGGGCATTTAGGTGATGAAATTTTTGACCGCGGAGCGGCCCGAAGGGCCAATAACAGACGCTGGGGCCTGGCCGGCCATTTCTCCACGTTCTCCCACACTTCCCTTTCCTCTTCCTCTCTCCGCTGCGACTCCACTGACTCCCCTTGCTGAATAGGAGCCAGATTAGGGGCATGAGCTGTGGGCCACCTTGAGGAGGAGATTGGAGGTCATAGCAGCTGGCCTCCAGAGGCACCAGCTGGCTAACGGACCACTTCATGCACCGCTTCTTTGCATCCACCGCCTCACAGAATTGCACCACACCTGAGGGGTCTCAGAAGTGATGCAGGACGTGAACCAGCTTCCAGGACTGTTGTGGGGCTGCCTCCTTAAGCAGACTGGCTGAGCCCACAGGCACCAGCTCCAGCCACCTGCTCTCCTTTCCCCCAGTGCATTCGGGTGCTTTTGGCCAAGGTAGCCAATGTATAGCTTAGCTGTTCTGGCCAGAGGCCCGGTTAGCGAGGTTGACGTTGTAGAAGGTGAAGCTGATGCTGAAGTAGATGGCGTACGCGGAGTCCAGCTAGGCCTTTGCGCTGGTCCGCGTCTCCCCTTCCCCTACTACTGCCTGGCAGGAGAAGATGGAAGGAAGTTGAGAAAGGATGCACCAAAGGGTGATGGGCTTAGCACTGTCAGGGGCCCATCTGTCGCTTGGTGATGAGGAAGTAGTTGTTGTTGGAGGGGAAGACGTCCACGTTGTTGGCGAAGCTGCTGTGCTCCACCCTGCAGACTCACACCACCGGCCAGACGGGTGTCTGGGATGATGCAATAGGAGGATAGCCAACTGAAGGGGGCCCGCAGAAGATGAGGCCCTAATGCGCTTCCGGGGAGAGGCGGCGAAGGAGGAGGCAGGGTTGATCAGGCCCCGCGCCCTCGGCTCCATCCACTCCCTCCCTCGTCGGCTGCTTCTTGAACTTTCGGTACAGGCTCGATGTCTCTTTCTCTGAATGAGGGGGGTTGTACAGGAGGCGGGCCGGCGAGTGTGTGCGTAAGAGACTGCGCATATTAAGGCCCGGACAAGAGTGACAGCGAGTGCACACATCTGCCACTGCTGTGTCCTTCCATGCCAGCCCAGCTTGCAGACGCTGCGGAGTGAGCTCTTTGCCAGGTTCCAGAAACAGAGGCTGAGAGATGACCAGACTAGGTGTGAGAGGCTGAAGTCCTGTGGATCTTCTGACAGTGGACAGAGTGGCCATGAGTTGATAGATGCTTCAATGCAACACAGGACTGTGACAAAAACGTCCTCAGACAGGATGCAATGCTACAGCAGACCCACCAGAGACTCAGAACATCCATTCAACCAGGGAGCCCGAATTGGAATGACCTTAAATTGCAGGGGCCGGGACTGAGCAAAAGCAGTGATGTCTAGCAGCTGTGAGTTGGAGACAAAGCACAGGTAGGGGCCCAGTTTTTGCCCATGGACTGGAAGGCCATTGCTCTATCCTTCCAAATTGTTGCCTCTGTCACTCCCCGACAACACCAAAAATTCTCCATCGCATTGCAGGCTGCTTCAGCTGAGTAGTCTGAGAGAATCTCCAGATGCAGTGCCTGCACCACTGCATGGCTCAGAAGCAGCACCCAGTGCTTCACTACATGACCCCCAGCCCACACTTTGAAAGGCCCTGCCTTATCGATTAAATTTGAGGAGAAAGGATGCTGAGGCCATTTCAGCCGCTCTGAGGGCAGCTGACCTTCTCTGGGTGCCAGCAGAGGAGGAGCTTTTGAGTGGCAGCATGGCTGGCAGTTGCGCAGGGCTGCAGCCACTGCCCTAGCACCTCCAGTGATTTAATATTTCTGCCAAAAAGACCTAGGGTTGCTGTTTTGAGAGCATGCCCATGGGAGACATGGGTGTGAAGAATGATGAGTGATGTGAGAGGAGGAAGGTGGGGCAGGAGGAGAGGTGGAAGGGCCTCCAAGTGAGTCCTCCAAGCACAAATAATTATTGACATTGAATCATATTTTCAAAATCCATAATAGGGTTTGTCCTTGGCTAAGAGGGGATCCGCTCCCCAATAGCAGATACGTGCATATAGGGATTTTTGTTATCACTTGACTTTTCATCATGCTGCTGGTTATATATCGCGAAAAATATTTTTGCGCGGCCGACGGCCGCCTGCCGCGGAGGGCAGGGCAGTCAGAGCTCCGTAGGCCGGAGGGCATGGGTGCGGAGGCCCCGGAGCGTAGCCTGGCATGCGAAGCATGCTAGGCGAAGCGTAGGGGCCGTAGCACCCGTGCCCGGAGGCCGGAGGAGCTCTGGCGCCCTGCCCGAAGCGGCGGGCGGCCAAGGCCAGCTTAAGCAGTTACCCCATTTTTGCGTCCGTCTGTCCGCATATATATATATATATATGTGGTTCCGGGGCCGGGCCTCCGCGGTTTTTCAACGAAATTGGCTAATTTTTTGCATGAAGGTCCTTCTGGGTGGTATCTCCAGGCCATTTTTTGGGATGGGCGTAATTTTTCGATTTTCGCCCAAAACTCAATTTTTTGATGTTTCAAAGGACCTAAAATCATAAATTGCTGGTTTTTCAATGAAATAAGCTGATTTTTCGCAGGTACGTCCGTCTAGGTGATTTCTTGAAGCTGGCAAAAGGAATTTCCGAAATGTTCATCATTTACCAATTTATGACCAAAAACCTAAAATCTTGATGTTTCAAAAATTTGAACATCCATAAATCGATGGTTTTTCAATGAAATCAGTTCAATTTTGGCATGAACGTCTGCCATGGTTATATCTTGAAGTTGCTCTTAGAACTTTTTGATACATTTATTATTTCATGATTTATTGTCAAAAACTAAAATCTTGATGTTTCAATAATTCGAACACCCATAAATTCCTGGTTCTTCAATAAACAAAGCTTAATATTGGCAGATAAGTTTTCTGCAGCGGTATCTTGAAGCAGTTGAAAGGAATTATTGCTTAGCTTTTTACTTGGAACAAAGGCCGCGCATCTTGGCAACAGCCGAGAATACCTTGTTAATGTAGTCAGTTCCAAAAAGAAGCGCTCAAGGTCTGTACAAACATTTTGATTTTTAATGCAACGTTGCAATAAAATGTTTATTCAGCTTAAAGCTAAGAAACATGTGGCTGATACCGCACATCCTGTACAATTCTTGCGATTTATTCACGCCATATCCGGAGAATCTCCGTCTCTGTACCAACAAAGACGCTAAACTGGAGTTGGAAATTCGCATACTAGCTATTCTTCTGCAAAGTCAGACTTTCCGCTTCACCCCTGTCAAATACATGTCAACCAAACAAGGCCAGGCTTTGGACTCGGAGACTGGGCAGGTATGCATTTCAATTTCTCTCTTCTTTCATTAAGAGACGTTTTCTGAGACGAGCCAGAATCGGGTGATCCTAAATTTTGTTATCCCCGCATTTAATTGCAGAATCTGATTTTCCATACATTTTTATGTGACTCCACCACATTTGGGCAAAAATATGCAGAAATGGGCTCGCTACAGCTCCAAACGTGAAGGAAGGTCGACAAATTGTGTAAATTTGAGTTTTGATGAGTTTAAGTCACAAAACCTGACATTTCCTGGTCGTTTTTACCAAAAATGCATTCAATATGGTATTAATCAAAAGCTTACAATCTCCTCGATCCCCTTGGGCCCTTATCTTTCAGTGAAATTAGCCGTGTCTCAAAAATTGCTCATTCTTTGTCCAATTACTAAAATTTCAATTTTCAAATTTTTGGCAAAAATCACCATTTTCGCATATTTCCCGTGACTTGCGAATGATAGCTGTTTCATTTTTGAATTTCTCACGCAATTTTGGACTAGAAAACACTCAAAAAATGACACATAAATCACATAAATCTACAGAGGACACATAAATCTACATAGGCATTTCTGCATCATTCGCGAGATTCGCCCTACGTTATAACATAGGGCACTTTTGCGAAGGAAAATTTTAGAACTAAAAACGCCCTGCTCTTTTGTACATGAAAAGTGTTCAATTTCTTTTTGTGAGCTACTTATTCTGACCCTTAGACCTACCAAGAAAACTTGCTCAGTTTTTGGTAATAAATTTGAAAAATTATACAAAGTTTGATGAGAAATCGAAAATTTGCCCTATGTTATGACATGAGGCAAAAGTGACCAAAAAATTTTTAAGCTTGTAATTTGATTTCAATGCCCTTATCTTACAGTGAAATTAGCCAGTGAAATCAACTTCCTTCACATTTGGAGCTGTAGCAAGCTATTTTTGCATATTTTTCGCCTAAATTTGGTGGAGTTACATAAAATGTATGGAGAATCAGATTCTGCATTAAAAGGGGGGGTCAAAAATTTAGATCCACCCCTCTTTTTAAGATTCTTGAGTCTACCTAATAATGCCTCTTAAGTTCATTTGCAATAGTCCTATGATATAGGTCCACCTAGGCAAGGGACTGCTAACGCCGCCGCATCTTTGGCTGGGGAGCACTGACCTGGAGCAGCTGCCGAATCTGACCACTCTAGGCCCTGTGGGAATCGATGTTCTTTACCTCATACACAGAAAAGACCTGCTCACGCCAATCAGGTTGAAGGGCTTTAACTGGAAACCGTAAAGTTTATGAGTTTCTATGTTTAGGCTGATGCCCGTCACCCTTCCCCCAAGAGATACACCCCTGTAGGGTTACACCCCAAGATATTTTTTTACTATCCTAGGGCGCGACAGCGCCCTAGTTATGAATGGGCGATCGAGTTGCATGGTTTTGTGTGACCAAATTGATTGAAGATGTGGTAGATTGAACCCCTGGACATGTACCGTGGGGGGGAGGCGGTTTACGCGATTTTTTTTACTAGATATATCTCCTCAACCACCAAATATTTTTTGATGAAATTTTATCAGAAGTTGCATCTTAATACTAGGTACATTGTGTAAAAATTTAGTGTCAAAAGGTTTGAAACTGGCGGTTTTATTTCAATTTGTATAACATGAGTAACTGTTTTGGCACAATTTTGTGTATTGTTTGGTTTTGGCTTGAAATGTGTAAAATTTTCAGTTTAAATCAATGTTAACGCATTTTCGTGCGAGAAAATAGTTATAAATAGGGTTTTTGGCTATTTACTTGCTGCTTTTTGATTATTATAGCATCAAATACTAAAATTAAGGTATTTGCCATCCTTTTTTGCTTCAAATGATAGCCCTGCTCAAATGATACATTGAACATGAACTCATCTTAGAAAAACTGCGATAACACCAATAGTTTTTATCCATTTGGCAAACAAATTTAAGAGGGCCTGTCTGTAAAGGTCAAAATTGAAATGACCACCGGGTTTGGGGTTTTGTGCCAGGATTGTAGCCCAGGAAATGGCATTTCCAGAAATGTCTTTCTTTTTGCCCAACTCAGCTTAGTTCCTAAGAAATGGCCATTTCAAAAATTTTGCCCAAAATTTCCGCAAAATTGCATTATTTTCAGTTTTTGACCCATTACTCGGCCCCATGATGGAATTTCAGAAATCTAAAGACATCCTCGGAAAGCTCACATCTCGGTTTACAATATCTTTAAAGAGTCCAAGCACTTTCGAGCAAGCCATTGACCTCATTTTGCCCCCTTAACGCAAAAACGGCAGTTTTGAGGTATGATCAAAAAGTCGGTTTTTTGCAATTTTCTACCAAAAGTTCTAAAACAACCGACCTTTCCGACACCGGAAATCGAAAATTCAGGTAATTTTACACCTAGACATGGGTCTAAACCTGTGGAAAGCCCGAGCCTAATTTGGCCCCATGGGGTCAAAGTTGGAGCTCCAAAGATATGCCCTATGTTATAACATAGGGTAAATTAACTGGTGTAAAATTTTCATGCTAAAAAACTTCCCGCTTTTCAGGAAGACACTACTGCTCAATTTCCTTTTGTGAGCTTATAAACCTAAGCCTTAGGCAGGTATTTAGCAAAAAAAATTGCTCAGTTTTACCTTATATATATGATTAATTATCCAAAATCTGCGGACAGGTCAAGAATTGACCCTATGCTACAACATAGGGCAAAATTGACCAAAAATTTTTTAGTCTTGAATTTCGATTTCAATGGCCTAAATCGATGCTCTGGCCTCAAATACACCTATATATATCATTTTTATGCCCAATTTCATATTATTTTTAAATCTGATCACTTGGAATTTCTCCCCATTTGAGACCAATTTAAACAAAAAACTTAAAAAGCAATAAATTTAAAAATAATATGAAATTGGGCATAAAAATGATATATATAGGTGTATTTGAGGCCAGAGCATCGATTTAGGCCATTGAAATCGAAATTCAAGACTAAAAAATTTTTGGTCAATTTTGCCCTATGTTGTAGCATAGGGTCAATTCTTGACCTGTCCGCAGATTTTGGATAATTAATTTTATATATAAGGTAAAACTGAGCAATTTTTTTTGCTAAATACCTGCCTAAGGCTTAGGTTTATAAGCTCACAAAAGGAAATTGAGCAGTAGTGTTTTCCTGAAAAGCAGGAAGTTTTTTAGCATGAAAATTTTACACCAGTTAATTTACCCTATGTTATAACATAGGGCATATCTTTGGAACTCCAACTTTGACCCCATGGGGCCAAATTAGGCTCGGGCTTTCCACAGGTTTAGACCCATGTCTAGGTGTAAAATTACCTGAATTTTCGATTTCCGGTGTCGGAAAGGTCGGTTGTTTTAGAACTTTTCGTAGAAAATTGCAAAAAACCGACTTTTTGATCATACCTCAAACTTGCCGTTTTTGCGTTAAGGGGGCAAAATGAGGTCAATGGCTTGCTCGAAAGTGCTTGGACTCTTTAAAGATATTGTAAACCAAGATGTGAGCTTTCCTAGGATGTCTTTAGATTTCTGAAATTCCATCATGGGGCCGAGTAATGGGTCAAAAACTGAAAATAATGCAATTTTGCGGAAATTTTGGGCAAAATTTTTGAAATGGCCATTTCGTAGGAACTAAGATGAGTTGGGCAAAAAGAAAGACATTTCTGGAAATGCCATTTCCTGGGCTACAATCCTGGCACAAAACCCCAAACCCGGTGGTCATGACCTTTACTGACCATTTTGAACCCTTACAGAAAGGCTCTCTTAACACAAAATAGCTGATCTATAGGGGCTACTTTTGAGAAAAATTCATTGGAAAATATTGTGTTTTTGTGGAGATATAACTTGTTGAAAAAATCGCGAAAACCGCCTCCCCCTCACGGTATATGTCAATCGAAAATGCTCAGGCTGCTTCAGATAGCAAAATTCTTGAAATTTTGATTTAGGCTCCAGAATTTTTAATATTTGCAAGAATATACCTAATGTTTCAATGCAGCCAAACTGCGCAGTTTTACATGTTCATTCTAAACTGATGCTCAGGTTAGCTTATATGTCATAGGTTTGAACTCCATTGAATCGCTCCATCTTAACCTGTGTGTGGTACACATCACATCATTTTTGAAGCCTTGTTCATGTGGAAAATAAATATATGCCTTCCACATGGCGAAGATGTAGACAGGACTAAAATGCTACAGCACGCGAAGCTTATGAATTTTCAATCATCAAAAAGTTCGAAAAAAGAATATTCATAACAAGACTAAAATGCTACAGCATGAGAAGCTTATGAATTATAGACAAGATTATGAAATATAAACAAGATGAAATGAATTGAGAAACCATTTTGAGCAGAAATGTCATCTAAAACTCCACTGCTCATGCAATTTTTGGCAGAAATTATAGTTTATTTGTCAGGTTATGCTCAAATGATGAGCTTTTTTTAGATTTTTTTTATTATTTTCAGTTTCAATTTGATTTCAATCCACATGCCTTAAATAGTACTGCTACGAAGATAAAAATTCCATAATTGGCGCATGATTCATATCGAAATCTAAAGTTTGACTGCATAGTTTAAAATGCATAGTTTGACTCATTAATGAATTTCAGATTGTTTATAATATTGTTCAGTATATTTTTTATCCAATTTATTTGCTTTTTAATTCTATTTTAGCTAAAAGTTTAATTAAAAGTTTATTTGATTTGTTTTTATAGTAATTTGTAGTATTTTTGCATTTTTATAAATTATATATTGTTAACTTTCCCTACAGTGTTTGTCCTCTTTTTGCCAAAATTGCCGCCTGCTTATAAATGAGCAGTGGAGTTTTAGATGAAATTTCTGCTCAAAATAGTTTCTCAATTCAAATCAAATGTATCACGATTGCTTTGCATCTTGTCTATATCTTTTCGATGATTGAAAATTCATAAGCTTCTCACGCTAAAGCATTTTATTCTTGTCTAGATCTTGGCCATGTGGAAAAGATATTTATTTGCCAAATAAACAAGACTACGATTTTGCCACAAGGCTTCAGGGCAATGATGTTTCAAAAGGGAAAAACAAATTTTGGTGCTTTCTCATTTGCACTGTCACGCTCTAAAATTCCATAAAGCGAAAGACCTATTGCATGCAATCTAACCTGAGCATCAGTTTTAAAAAAACTGCGCAGTGAAGTGAAACATTAGGAAATTGGTTAGAGCACAAAATCGAAAATATCGCTCTCAAATACGTGAATTGATTGGGAAATAAAACCTATGGCAAAAATAGCATCATTATAAAGCTGAATAAATTTGCCAAAACAAGTAATTCTTAATTTTTTCAATTTCGCTTTTGTTGTAAAATGCCATAATGTCAAAGATTGGAATGTCCTTACTTTTGTAGTTTTCTTCCATATTTTTCAAAATATTTAAAATTCTAAGCCCTAAATCAAAATTTCAAGAATTTTGTCATCTGGAGCACACTGAGAGCTTTCGATTGATGTATAAAAGTCCTAGGGTTCAATCTACCATTCCTTCAATCAATTTGATCTATGAAGTGCCCTAAATTATGGTGCGACCATCAGCAGTGATTTTGGGGATGGTCGCACAGTACCGGGGGGTACGAAGTTTTCGGACACCCTAGGATCAAATTTTTAATATTTATTTCTCGAATCATTTAAATACTAGAGAGCTGATTTTTTCAAACAATGCTCCGCAAACCTTGTTTAGTATGTTCATAAATTGGCTTCTCATTTTGTTGCAGATAACTGGAGTAATGACAATTTTTGTGAGGACATTCAAAAATAAAATTACCCTGTTGTAGTGGTTTTAATCATAGGGACGGGGGAAATTTATGGTGTATTTCTCGACATAGAAATTTTTTCCTTATGGTAAATTGTACTGAACTTTCATTGTGCTACTTTTCAAGTGCTGGATGAGCAGTTTTTTCAACTTTTCAGGAAAATAGACTGGTCTATACTTGGAACCTTGGCGCAGTTGCTTGGACTTTATGTCACCGCTCGTCTCGGCTCAAACTTGGCAGGAAGTAGAAGCACACTTTTCTGGCTAGCGTTGGCCGGCCAGCTAAGCCTGGGCCTACTCAAGTCTATCGTCGTCAAAACATTCAATGCCCCACCAGACCTCCACCAGCCTATTCAGTACAAGTTTCTTTGTTGCGATTTTTTGAGCAGAGAAGAAAAATTATTGGGCTTGCGCGAGCGGAGCGTTAGTGGAGTGGTAGCGACAAGCCCCTCTTATCGAGCACCACAACCAATTGCAGCTTTCCCAAAGTTTGGCAGACTGTAGCTCGTCACACAGACGTCGGAGAGCGCTGCAAATAAGTTCAGTCGCTCAGTCATTCAGCCGCTAAGCTGTGATCAAATTGGGGGGGGGGTTTCTTTTGCAAAATTTATCTAAGTGCTTTATTTCTAGAGTTATTCTTAAAAAAACTCAAAAAGATGTCCGGTGTCCGGGTGCACACCGACCGTCCGTCCAGCAAGTGTTGCAGACACTTAGGCAACCTCTGGGGTGTAGATCTCAACGGTTCTAGGGTGAATCGATGCCGCTGAGTGTCATGACACCTCTTTTTTGCATTTTCCGCGATTTTGTGGTCGAAACCTCATATTTTTGAGTAGAAACCAATTTTTTGTGATGTTTTACTGATATGTTGTTTTCCCACTGCAATTGGCCTTAAAAACATCACCTTACTGGTTTTTTGGACGTAGATTACGATTCTGGCACCCGTTTGCTTCTACCTGGTCTCCATGGGCTTGCACCAGGCCGTAGTGAACAAGCAGGTCATCATCAACTTCATCTCGAGGCCTTTTTTTAGGGTTTTTTGGCTTTGGCGTTGGCGCGAGCGAGCGTTAGCGAAGTGTCAGCGCCCAGCCCCTCTTTTCGACCCAGGTGTACGTTTTGGGGGTTATTGCTAGATCTCAATTTTGATAAGGCTCTAGCTCGTTACATGGAGCTTCAATCTTTCTAATTCTTTTTGCATTGGAAAGAGCATCATCAAATTGAGCAAAACTCGCGAGAAATTGCTGAAAAGTTGCAGAATTGTAGTAAAATTTGTAAAAAAACCATTTGTCCGAACTCCTCCTTCTCCTTCTCCTTCTTCTTCTCCTTCTTCTCCGCATCTATTCAATGGACGATAGTAGGTATTCATTTCTTCCCACACTCATCCCCCCGGGTCCTTGGACCTCATGTATTGACTTTTATTCATAAGTCTTCAGTTAAACAACAATGCATATGCACCAGTGGCGTAGTGGTCTAAGTGAATGAACGGCTGGTTGAGTCTGGGAGGTTCGAATCCTTCTTAGGCAATTATTTTATTTTGGAAATTTTAAGTTGAGAAAACAACTGGTACCATCGGCAGGTCAAAATTAGATCTCTTTTTTCCCAAAATCGATTGCCCTAAGTATAAATCATGAAATTTTCATAAAAATATGTTAGTTTGCCAATAAATTTTTATTGTATTTTTGATTTTCGAATCTTTTCTCTTTGTTATATTTTTTTAAATAATTTTGTTTTTTATTTATTATTTATTTTTTTATACAATAATATCTTAATATATTTTCTATTCTTTTATGTTTGTTATATTTTTTAATGAGTTTATTTATTTTTTTTTTCATATGATATAAAATAATATAAATTTGTATTTATACATCTTACACTATATTAAAAGTGGAAGAAATAACTGGTACCATCGGCAAGCCAAATGTGGGTCTCTTTTCTCCAAATTTTGTAATTGCCTCGAGCAAAAAGTCAAGGAAATTTATCTACCTACTGTGGAATCTGCCGCGTCATCTGCATTTTGTTTTTGGGCGCGCATGGAAAGAGACACTGAACTGCGCGCCAAAAACAAAATGCAACTGTCCAAGCAGCAGATTCCACAAGTAGTAGATAAATTTCCTTGACTTTTTGCTCGAGGCAATTACAAAATTTGGAGAAAAGAGACCCACATTTGGCTTGCCGATGGTACCAGTTATAGGTATTTTTGGACGTAGATTACGTTACTCACACCCGTTTGCTTCTACTGGTATCTATGGTCTTGCACCAGGCCATGATGAACAAGCAGGTCATCATCAACTTCATCTCGAGGCAATCCAAAGGGTTTATCAATAATATTAATATATAATCAACAATATAAAATTTGAATTTATACATTTTATCCTATATTAAAGTGGAAGAAATATCTGGTACCATCGGCAGGCCAGAAGAGGACTCTTTTCTCCAAAATTTGCAATTGCCTCGGGAAAAAAGTCAAGGAAATACATTTTCTACCAGTGGAATCTGCTGCGTCATCTGCATTTTGTTTTTGGGCGTGCATGGAACAAGACACTGAACTGCTCGCCAAAAACAAAATGCAAGTGTCCAAGCAGCAGATTCCACTAAGAGAAAATGTATTTTTTGACTTCTTTCTCGAGGCAATTGCAAATTTTGGAGAAAAGAGTCCCTCATTTGGCCTGCCGATGGTACCAGATATATATACGCAAAAATGGGGTAACTGCTTAAGCTGGCCTTGGTCACCCGTTGCTTTGGGCAGGGCACCAGAGCTCCTCTATCCACCGGCCATGGGTGCTACGGCCCCTACGCTTCGCCTAGCATGCTTCGCATGCCAGGCTACGCTCCGGGGCCTCCGCACCCATGCCCTCCGGCCTCCGGAGCTCTGACTGCCCTGCCCTCCGTGGCAGACGGCCTGCGGCCATGCAACAAGGTGTTCTCGGCTGTTGCCAAGATGCGCGGCCTCACCTCAAGACACCCCCTAGATGAAAATTTATGGCAAAAATCAACCGATCTCAATGAAAAACCGTGAATTATACATGTTCAAATTTTTGAAACATCAAGTTTTTTGGTTTTTGACCATAAATCGAGTAATACTAAAAATTTCAAATATTTCTCTCACCAGCTTCAAGATATTACTATCCCGGATGTACATTCCAACAAGTATATGGCGCAAAGCGCAATAGGTGACCGCGGAGCACACCACCTTCCAGCTTACAATATGAATGCATGAAATTTCGCCACTCCAAAGGGCAAGTCTATGGTTTCTTACCCATTTTCAAAAGTAAGCACAGATTTGGAATCGCTATATATGACTTGTGAACAAAAAAAACTCAAATCTTCTGTTCAATTCTGAGCCGTTCAGCTGTTACTGATTATTGATGCCATTGCCATGCGTGAAAGTTTGTCACTCAAGAGGGTAAGTCTGTGGTTTCTCAACCATTTTCGAAAATAAGCACAGATTTGGAATCGCTATATATGACTTGTGAACAAAAAAACTCAAGTCCTCTGTGCAATTCTGAGCCGTTCAGCTGTTACTGATTATTGATGCCATTGCCGTGCGTGAAAGTTTGTCACTCAAGAGGGTAAGTATGTGGTTTCTCAACCATTTTCAAAAGTAAGCACAGATTTGGAATCGCTATATATGACTTGTGAACAAAAAAACTCAAGTCTTCTGTGCAATTCTCAAGATTACAGGAGACACAGCGCAAAAACTGTATATTGCAATTTTCAAGCCTTTCTACCCAAATAAGTAATGTTTCAAATGCTCGGAAACCGGTTCCACCCCTCCAGATCTTCCTAAAATTGCATTACCTTTCAGGAAAAAAAAAGTGTGTCCCAATCCGTTGAGAATTCGGTGAGGACCAGCATTTCCAGAAATAAATATATACAGATATATGAGGACAAAAGTTTAGTAACCTCTATAATCAGCTAAAATCAGCTAATTTCATTGAAAAACCATAACCTTATGCATGTTCAAATTTTCAAAACATCAAGATTTTGGGTTTTTGACAATAAATCGATAAATAACAAATATTTCAAAAATGCCTTTTGCCAGCTTCAAGATATTACTTTGCCGGACGTACCTGCAAAAATTCAGCAAATTTCATTGAAAAACCAGTGATTTATGATTTTTCGTATTTTGAAACATTAAAAATTTAGGTTTTGTGAGAAAAACGCAAAATTATGCCAAGCGCAAAAAATGGTCCCGAGCCACCACCTAGGTGGACCTTCATGCAAAAAATCAGCCAATTTCGTTGAAAAACCGCGGAGTACGAGCGCGACAGGGACACATATTGGGCTGGCACGAGCGAGCGTTAGCGAAGTGTCAGCGCCCAGCCCCTCTTTTCGACCCAAGTGTATGTTTTTGGGGTTATTGCTAGATGCGGAGAAGAAGGAGAAGAAGAAGGAGAAGGAGAAGGAGGAGTTCG
>JASANA010005787.1:0-13807 GCA_030248095.1 Ptycholaimellus sp. GST1_10 | reverse complement strand
GACTTCGAAACCCTATGTGAAAACCTAGCCTTGGTGTTTGAGTGCCTTAAACAAGCAAATCTAAAATGCAAATTGAGGAAATGCGAGTTCCTCAAATAGGCCATATCCAGGAGCGAGGCCATAACATATCACAAAAGGGAATTAAAGTGGATACGAAAAAGACAGATTTGATAGACACGTACCCGCGACTGGGAAGTGCAAAAGCGTTACAAAGATTCTTAGGGTTATGATGTTATTATCATAAATTCGTTTGCGATTTCGCCAGGATCGCGTCACCACTGTTGTGTGATCTGCTAGCCAAAAATAAAGAATTCTTATGGAAAGAAGCACGAGACGGGCGTCAGCAAAACTAAAACGTGTTCTGAGCAGCCCAGTACTGGCCTTCCCAGTTATGGATAAAAAGAAACTGTTCCTGGTGCAAACGGATGCTTCTAGAACATTTCGCTTTCAAATAGACTTACAGCACCATTAAAAGCCATTTTTATTGGCCCAACATGGTCAAAAATATAAGAGAATTCTGCAGGGCTTGTTTAGTCTGCCAACAGTTTAATGCCATGAGCCCAGGTGCCAGGGAGCCACTTATGCCCATCAAGGCTTCAAGACCATTCGAGATTGTGGCCAGTGACATGATGGGTCCCATGACCAAATCGAACGGATATTACTATATCATGATCTGCTGTGACTATTTCACCTCTTACAGAGTAGCGATACCACTGGTGAACATTAAAGCCGAATCAACGGCAAGAGCTTTTCTGAAACACATAGTCCTGAGATTCAGCAGGGTTAGAAGATGGCTTAGTGACCAGGGCACCAATAGCCACCAAACACTGCGTACAGTGAAAGGACTGGTGACACGACTTTCCATGCCTTGTTCAGCTTTGATTGCGAGTTTCCTTTGCCTGAGGGATTGCAACCAACCTTGGAGGGTCTGCCAGTGAGGCAGCCGGAATTCACTACTGAGGCAGTAGCCAATCTTAAGAAGATGTGGGATAACATGTGCCAGCATTCCAAGACAGCGCAAAGGAGGCAAAAAGAACAGTATGACAAAAAGGCAAAAGTCGGAGCGTTCATTTCAAAGTTGGAAATTGGTCTGGACCCGAAAGCATGTGCATGAAAAGTTCAACCTCATGGTCTTTGGCGAATTGCTAGTCTGAAACGGCCCAATGCCATCATTCACCCCCTAGAATTCCCTGATCTCACAAAAACCGTGCATCTAAACCACTTAAAACCCACACAAGTTATGCCTCCAGACCTCTGTTTTGAGCCCATAGATGCATATGCGGAAGCTGCTGCTCGTGTTTTTCCTGCTCCTGTACCCCCTCTCCCTGCTCCTGCCCCCCAGGGTCACCCTCCTTCTGCAAGAGGCAGGTCCGCCACAGCACCCAACCAGCCTGCTGATGCTCAGCCACCCAGAGCCGGAACTCCTCCTCTTATCCCAGTGAAGAAGCCTCGCGGGTGAAGCGACAGCCTCCTCCGCCACTGGAACTACCGGGCACCCCCAAAGCGGCCCTGAAGGCCTCTCCAACATCGCCAGATTCGAGCGCCGGATTCGAGACTCCAAAGGCTCAGATGCCGGTGCCAAGGAGGCGGCGCCTTGACAGTGGTCCACCCCCTGCTCCCTCTGCCACCGCTGTCATCCCATATCCGGCCCACCCTCCATCTCCAATCCCAGACAGAGTCCCAGACAGAGGATACAACCTCCGAGATCCCTCGCTCCGGAAGCCACCCGACTGCCTAGACCTCTAGACCGCCTGCTCCACCCACTCCGCTGCTCCGTCGCCCTCGGTTCTGCCTGCTCCTCGTCTGCCTCTCCCCCTGCTCCCCCCTTTGCCTATCCTCTTCCGGTGATACCCTCCAGTGATCAGAGTGATGCAGTTTCCGCATACACGTCTGCTTTAGGGCTCTTTAGGGTAGTAGAACTTCCATGCCTTCTATGTAAGTTCTTAGAGGAGGTGTAAGGTGCGTGACTCCTGTCTGGAGCGTAGCCGCAACATGGCAGCTCCTGCACCTTAGATCTTGCTCTGAGATCAGTCTCTTCTCTCGCTTCCTCATGATAAACCTCCTGCCCTCATGCCCATGTAACCGCACTACAGATCCTTACACTCTTTTATAAATTTTAAATCAGCTGATTTTGGGAGGTACGTCTGTCAAAGTGATAGCTTGAAGCTGTTAGAAGGAATTTACGAAGTCATCATTTTTTTTCGGATTTATGTCCAAAAGGTTGAACAATCAAAAAAAATTTTTGGTTTTTCAATGAGATCAGCTGTATTTTGGCAAGTATGTATGTCAAGGTGCTATCTTGAAGCTGGTAGAAGTAATTCAGGAAATATTTATTATTTTCCGATTCTTGTTAAACAAAACCTGAAGCATTGGTAATTCAAAAATTTGAACAAGCATAAATTCATGCTTTTCCAATGAAATCCACTAATTTTTGGCATGTTCATCTGCTGTGGTGATATCTTGAAGCAAGGGCGCGCAATTTTGGTGACAGCCGAGAATACTTGTCGCTGTTCTCGTTTTTTGTATTGTAGTTTCCAAAAGGAGTATACTAGTCTTCGGAACAACTCCACCTGGTCTTAGGGATAAATTGGTTTGTTGACATTGTTTTTTAAATGCTTAGCTTAACCTGAATTAGCCTGCTTTTTTATTGTTAAAACATGAACACTAAAACAATATTTTTTAACATAAGTAAAAAAATTAAACTTTAAAATACATGTTTAAAAAGGGATCAAAAATTAGGGAGTAAAAAATGAAATAGGATGTAAATCAATTGCTCACTGTTTTGTTTTCTTGTTCTTGGATCTATAGCGAGAAGAACGTTTTCTACTTTTAGAAGATACATGTTTCTTTGTCCTTACCTCCTTGTATATTTGTTTCAGCTGCAACTGGTTCATTCTATGCCGACGTGATACCAGGTTGGTTTGTTGTAGTCTGTGCCTTTGTTTCCTTAAGGTGTTTGAGCCAGCGATCATGTGTCATTGAATGCTTGTGTTTGTTCATATGTTTTTTGTGTTGTTTCTTTTTGCTTGTGATCAGCTATTGGCAATGCCTCGTTTAATCTATCTAATGGCGTATCGCTTGTTATTTCTGGTTGCTTTTGTGGCCTTTGTTCTGTCTCATGTATATCATGACTAGGTTTATGCATAATTTCAGCTGTCCCATTAAATGTACTGCCATTTGGAGTTTCATTGTTTACATTCAACTGATCATATTCTTCAATTTTTGCTTTATCTTTGACCGCGGAGCGGCCCGAAGGGCCGCTCCGCGGTCTATAGAGGGTTACTCAACTTTTGTCCTCATATATATATATATATATATATATATATATATATGTATATATATATGTCTGGAAATGCTGGGAACGGGCGAATTCTCAACGGATCTGGACAAACTTTTTTTTTCCTGAAAGGTAATGCAATTTTAGGAAGATCTGGATGGGTAGACCCGGTTTCCGAGCATTTGAAACATTATTCTTAAATCTAGAGACCCTCCATAGGCGTCGGATCATAGCTGATCTTACCCTACTCCACACATGCTTCATCACTTGCCTCAAAAAAGCAACCCTGAAGAGCCCCCCACGCCAAGCCATCAGGAGAGTTGGCATGGATGTCCAGTGTATTTTCCATTCATTCATACGGGCCTGCATGGGCGGCACTATTTCACAGTGGTGGGCGGGCATGGGGGCGGAGCGCAGGCACACTGGCCCAGTCGTGTGAGTGGCTTGTGGAGGCGAGTGCCGGCGGAGGCTGCGGGTGGGCGGCGAAGGCCATTCCTTGAGGCTGTCACCTACCTTCTCAACAATGATGACCTGATCTGACATGCCAAAAACTCTCATTCATTCATTCACTCTTCCTTTTCAGAACACCACTTTGTCTGCTGTTCTGTTTCTCACCCGTGCATTCAGAGTAAATCAAATCAAGTGAATGTTTTCATTAAATTTCGAATTAAATGTTTTACAACCTCTTCTTCACAGGAGTGTGATTACAGAACTGTTCTTTGTAGTTTCAAAAGTATATTTCCTTCTCCAGCAAAATATTGGATTTTACAAAATAAATTTGAAGAATTTCATTTAATTCGCAATACAAATTATAAAGTAAAAAATTTAGAAAAGGGAGAATAACAAAAAAATAGGAAAGATGGTTTAGGATGAGCACTGGTTAGTATAAGGTTGCAGCAGAGGTACACTGGGGAGCGCGATGCATCCATCAGTCGACGTAAATGTGAGAACTGGAAGAAATGAATTTCCTATTACCAGTAAGTGTGCAACACCTGATATGTTTCGATTGACATCTAGACCATAATGTTCTTGTCGTGAAGAGGGTTGTGTTCGGCCTGCAATTCCTTGATTGGGTGCTGTAGCTCCTATGGCATTGTTTATAGGGATGAGAGCATAACCAGGTGGGATCTGAAGTGATGCATTGCCACCAGGAAGATTACCAGGTCCATACGAGTGTTAGCAAGTGATACTGGATTTATCCCGGTTTCATATCGCTGTTCATATGTATTCAGGCGAGGGTTATTCTTATTTCCAAATGCACCAGATATTGATCCTCGAGGGGTACCAGTTCCATATCCTTCCTTGTCCACATCTAGGCGAAGTTGAATATTCTTTCCAAAAGCACCAGAGCGAGATCCTCTAGGAGTACCTGTTCCATATCCTTGGCTGTCCACATCTATGCGTAGGTTATTTTGTTTTTGCACGTTATTTAGTTTGTATGCATCAGGTTCAGCACCAGTACGTGGGCAATAATTGGCTCCAGTTCCATATCCTCGTTCATCCACGTCTTGCCGAGTTTTGTCAAGGTTCAGGTTTGTGCTTGTCATAGTGTCTGTAAAAATTGATTTCTGACAAGGGAATAAACATGTGATTTGAAGAAAGAAAAATCATTATTTTATTTTTAAATAATATGTAATAACAAAATATCATTTTCTAAAAAGTAATGTGAAAACGGGTTGCCATTTTCTGCCGGTGTTCCTTAAGTTTATAAAAAAACCAATGCGGTATCATATAAGCTAAATTAATATTAAATCAAGCGAGTTTAAACCTTTGCAAGTTTGACCCAACAGTCAATGATTTATGCAGGTGAAATGTATTTTCCGCACACCTAAATATGAAACTTTACTTTTCTATTCCACAATAAGCTGGATTAAAATGTGGTTTGAAAGTAGGTCCAACCTTCCTTTTCTTGCATAAAAATATATGGCTTAATTCATAATATAAAACCTGAGAAACAGTCATTTTTGCAGTGAAATTTTGTTCGCATGATTTTGAGGGTTGATTTCCCAACCCGATCAAATCCGTTTAAGCTCAAAAGTTAACACAATTAAGGTCGTATTGGCCTTAACTTACATATAAATTTAATCTCTCCAGGTGCTCCCTGGATCGAGAAACAACGTTCAAGTACAACGACCTAACATGTAAAGTAAAACAACCTTTTTTCTTTTTCTATGATTTCATAGCATTGTCCCGCTTGATGATGGGGAAGCAGGGCACCGCGACGGCAGCGGCAGGCTCCGCGTGCATGGGGGCTCTGTCTGTGCCCGTCCCATTCTCGGCTGCTGATGTGGTCCTTGAGGGTATGGCTGTGGGCCTTGAGGATGGGGCTGCTGTCCCTGCTGTTGCGCCAGGTAGGTCGGGGGATGCAAAGCAGTCCTGTAGACTGCCGTCCACTTGTCCCTGTTGAGGGATGAGGGATGGGTGGGCAAAGTTGACGAGGATGCTCCTTTCCAGATCTCATTCTCCGTTTCTACTCGTCTTCCTACTCGGATGAGAGATGGGCTCCGGATGGGGCTCTGGGAGATTGACAGGGGATGGTGGTGCCACTTGTGCTGGAGCGGGGTCCTGCTCCTGGATGGCTCTTGGTGGAAAGCTGGCGGCGCCTCTCCGCTGATGGATGAGGGGAGTCGGAGTGGTCTTTGCTCTGGAGTAGTCCACCATGATCTCCAGCGAGTCTTGCAGCTGGTCTAGAGGAGTCCTCGGACTGTCTCCTCTCCAGTAGAAGTCCAGCGCGAAACCACTGTGGTTGTGCTTGCTTGTCCCGTCACGTCCTTTTGATTACTGTCCTTCACGACGTCTGCGTACTCCGGCCTGGGCAGTGGCGGTCGTGGGGCTTCATTGTGGATGATGGGTCTGACGGACAAGAAATCATCCTGGGCTCTTCCTAGAGGTGTGAGTCTGCGCTGCGGCGGCTGCTGGCTCCAGCTCTCCAGCGGGCAAAGGTGTCCTGTTTCTTGATTGTATGAGCAAATGATTTCTCCGCCTTGAGTGGGCTGGGAGAACGTGGACTGGATGGGCCCCCGCAAGGACCCCACGGTCGTCTGTGTGGGCACTGTGGGTCTGGCTGTGAGCTCTGTGGCCCCCGCTGTGGGCACTGGTGCCCGGTTCGGCATCAGGCTGGTGGCTGATCCATCTTGTGCGGCAGCTGGCGCGCCCGCTAGAGGAGGTAGGGTTTGTTGGAGATCGTTCATGTTTGCCAGGGGTCCGGTGATGGATGCGTTGAGGCTGAGCTGGGACTGGATTGGCTGCTTGTGTGCGGAGGCAGAGGGGTCTGTCACTGTCTGTCTGGGGGTCTGTCACTGTCCTTGTAGGGGATTGTCACGGTACTCTAGAGGAAGGATAGAGACTGGGAGACTGTGGGGGTGGAGTGGTGGGGTTGGGAAGGATGGAGTGTAGTTGTTGCTCCTGGCTGACACCGACGCGCCTTACAAGGGTATACTAGGGTGAGGAGCAAAAGGAAGAAGGGGATAGAAGGGGGTGTCTAAAGAAGTTGATGGAATAGGAAGAGCACCAAGGGATGAGGCTTGAGGGACTTTCAGAGACTCTTGAGAAGGATGGTAGAAGGGAGAGTGAAGGAATGAAGGAAGTGAGTTGGGGCAGGGTCAGGGTGGCCGTTACAGGTTCCGAGAATGGCTCCATGTTAGCTGAGCAGTGCCATGCTTGAGTGATGTTGTTTAAAGGAACCCCCGGTATGGCAACATTTTGAGGTTGGGGGATTGGTACTGCGAGAATTTGATGAAGGATGTGGTTGGGTGTGGAGAGGAGGCCAATGGAACTGGGCAGACTGACCACCATTTTTATCGGACAAACCTGGTGTTGCATGTGGCCATTGCGATGGAAGCAGGCCTGCCGTCGGCAGCAACCGTGGCTGTGTCAATTCAACAGCCTGCCTGGGCGGCAATGATGTATGTGAATAAGCAGCCAGGGATCTGCTGTACCTGTTGCCGTTCTGAGGTGTTGGGGTTGTATGCTAGGAAGCAAAATTGTTTGCAGGGTCCAATTAGGCTGGAAAGTCCAGGGCCCCGTGTATGGAGCAATTGACCAGAGCCCAGATTGCTCATGAGTTTGGTAACTGGTCATGGAGGTGAATGGGAGCGGTTTCCAAGGTTGCCAAGGTTTGCGGGTAGGTTGCGGTGCTATAAGGTAAGGCGTGATCACCAAGTCCATTCCTAAAGCGCGAAAGGCGGTGTTTGGAGTGGGTATTGAAGTGTCATAGGATGTAGGTAAGGGAGTATAAAATGATCGACGAAAGGGTGGTGCTGGTAATCATCAGAAGTTGTATAGGGTGGTGCTATGTTGGACCTCGGCTCGATTTTGCCTAGAGACCGTTTGGCAGGGGACGGTTGGTCAACGTCAAACATATCAGCTATATCAAACAAATCAACTCAATCAAAAAAACATTGATTAATAATCGATTCATTTAGTATATAGGTAGCTGACGTAAGCGACCCATGTACGCCCTTGGGAGATGCCAGACATGCAAGCGACCACCATTCCCCAACGCCAACAACCAGTACAGAGAAAAATCACTGTTCACGGGATCCTTCTTCAGCACCCAGCAAATAGAACCATACAAGATATTAGAAGCTTCTGTTTCACTAGAGCTATAACCCCAGCGTTACAACACCCTGACGCCTAGAGCTTCATGCAAGCCATGATCGGATTTTGTGAATCACCTTTCAATCCTCATCTATGACAAAGCCTCGCTCTACCCTGGCCAGGCCAGAGCAAAAATTTGGCTACTGACAAATTGTCTCTCTATCCACGGGCAAGAATTTGGCCACCGACACTTTGTCCTCGGCACAAAAGCCTTTCAAGCTTTGCTTCTGTGCCACGTCCAAGGCCTAGGACATGAGCAAGCGGACGTCCTATGCTGTCGCCGAACACGGCAACAAAAGACCGTGCATTGCCATCGACTGGACCTTGCAAACCTTCATTGGTCACCTCAGCCTCTATTTTCCTACCCTCCTCAAACTTTTGGATGTGGAAAATTGACGGAATTCACTGGTCATAACGTCAGGCTTTGCCCAGTCCAGCTTAGCCTCCAAGGTTTCAAAAGTTACGTATACCCTTTCGCACTAGCTCTTTGAAAGGCTTAAATTACAAGCTTGTCAGCATTGCCTATACCTGCCCACACTTGCCCACACTTGCCTATACCTCCTGCAAAACCTGCCTACCCCCCAATATTCGCAAGAAGCGACGGCAAGAAGCGACAAATCGGAAGATGTCTAATTGCTCCACCCTCCGTGTGCCTGTGTTTTTTGTGCACCCACACAAAAAGGATGCCCTCAAGGAGCGGCAAAAAGCAATAATATTTTTGATGAAATTGATGCAATTGGTGGCGCCCGGTTTGATGACGGAGTTGGAGGTGATAATGAAGTTCAACGCACTATGCTGGATCTTCTTAACCAACTGGATGGCTTTGATTCAAGGGGAAATGTAAAAATACTAATGGCTACAAACATACTAGATACATTGCATCCTGCACTAATTCGCCCTGGCCGAATAGATAGACGTATTTAATTCACATTACCTGATGCTATAGGTCAAAACCATATTCTTACCATATATACAAGGCAAATGAATGTTGAAAAAGATCTGCTACTAGATCTCATTGCCAGACTTGCACTTGCACCACTGGAGCTGATCTTCGTTCCATTTATATTGAACCTGGGATGAATGCAATTAGACAACTCCGCAAAATCGTGTTGGAGGAAGATTTTCTTAAGGCAGTCAACAAAGTCATGAATAGCTTTGCTAAATTCTCTGCTAATTCGCAATATCTAACACATAATGAGCTTCTTACATTTATGTGTCAATGTCTTGTATTTAGTAAGCTAGTAGGGGACTGGAATGGGGCAAGTTTGGGTTATGGTAGCGCGGCGGCACCCGTAACTCGAAAAAGGTTGTCGGCGTCTTTGGCCTTTGATGTGTGCCGACATGCGGGAGACTTTACCGCAAGTGCGCCAAGTCTTCCCACACTTTGGCACGTGCCTGCGGTCTATCTGCCAGCTCCATGTAGGGAAATGCGCTAAGGCTTACCGCACATTCCAAACATGGCGCCGGGTGAAACCCGCAGTGCATGTATGTCATGCATCGATAGTCTGCAGTTAGCAACCGTACCCTTCATCATGCTTGGTGCTACCTGACCTATAATAGTAGAGGCAGCGTCAAGCATGATAAAAGTCCAAGTGCTGGCCATAAATGGGCAGACTCTTCAGGGCTCCGGATCAGCTCAAAACCCAATGTCTTATGTTGGTATAGCATAAACCCATTGAGTAGATGGACCAAATCTGCGCACGCTACAAACCACCAATGGCAGGGCCTCGTAAGTCTTTACAGACGATCATGGCTATTGATCCTGTCAAGACAAAGCGACCAATGAGAGAGCAGAGTGGCATCTTGTGGCAGTATTCCAGCGCTTTTCAAAATACCCTACATACCTACACACCAGGCAATGCTATACCCCTCCACAGACTGCGCAGCTTGCTTGAAGGATGTACGCATGTTGCGCATTTCAATGGACATGCCTTGCATCTGCACAGATTATGTGATATCTGACTTGAGCATCCCCTCAGCCCCGTCTGTACAGCTCTCTCACAAAAGCTGGCACAGTGCCTCATGAAGACATACCTACATCCATGCTAGGCTTGCGGACTATGTATTCCACTGCTAGCAGATGAAACTGCACAGATTCCAATCACTCTGTACTAGCACTAGCACTGACAGAACATGTTCAACCAAATCATGAATAACACTGATATAAAGTAATAAATGCAAGTCGCATAACAAATCCTGAGAGCAACAACATTGCTGTACACGAAAGTGGATTAGATGTTCATCTCATCCTGGAGGCTCTTGTGGTACATCATATCGATGGCCTTTGCCGCACTCAGCCCAATGGTATACATCTTCAAAAAGGATGCCGATAGTATTATGGAGCCTCAGGCACTGTGAAAGAACCTGCTTGGCATGCTGGCGCAATATGACACACCTGAGGCACTCCTGACCAGCTACGTCAAAATCAGCAGCTCCTGGCTCTGAGAAGGGGAGAGTGTACTCCGAATCTCTCGGGTGGCTCATCCCCCCACCATACAGGCCCCCAGGACTGGTGACACTGTTGGCACTGCTCCCACACTCTCCTGCTCCACTCGCACTTCCATGCCCCATGCTGCCGGCTCTGTCTCCAACTGCTCTTGAATAGAAATCTCAGCTGTGAAGAAGAAAATGCCAATGGGCAAAATGGAAACCGATCTGAGACAGCTGCAGATATGGATGAGCTGTCGACAAAGTAAGAGACTAGGAGCTGAGTGCTGGCTGATAGCTGCTCCTCATCATCCAGGAGAGCCTGCTGCCACTATAATAAAGAAAATTGGCATGGTCAGTATAACGCAGGAAGCTGCACTGTACCCCCCAGGAGAACCTTTGAAGCTCGAGAACTGTGTGAGATAGCCCCTCAGCACGTCTGATCATCTCCCGCAACTTGCCGACAGATATTGTCAGCCCTGCAACTAAACCTAGCAGCCACAAGGATGGATATGATATGGGCACCAGAGTAGTGTAGCTTCTTGAAGGGGGTATCCTGCGCAACCCACTGATAGGCAATAAAGGGTTCCATTCTCATGTAAACAGTGGCTTATCCAGATCCGACAGTCTCCCTTCCTACCGCACTCCCTTGTTGATCAGGCAACACCCCTTCCTACATGAAAGTAGGGCTATGGACCCCCTATCAAATGGGTGCGGCTCCAGCACAACCAGATGAAACATGGACGAAGAGCAAGTTCTGTACATTTGCTGGAAGATCTTTGACGAGGAAGACGTTCTCATTGTTCCTTACGGTTACTACAACCCTCTATAACCAAATCAGGCACATGTGAAAACACAAACCAGCCTGATATTACAGAGCCCACAGTCTCCAAACTAAGGGCTTATGTTGCTGACCACATTGGGCATCCAGATCCACTTCCATCATTCTCCTGGACATTCTTCAACTGTGAATAGGTTATTTCCATCTTGCCCTTTACACAGCATATTTTATAAATTTGGTGCCTTCAGAAGGTCCTATCTGACGATGACTTGCTCAATCCTCTCACCTTTCTCTATCTGGCATACACAGGTGACGCCTACCCTCGTGCCATACTCAACGTGGTTCCCAACCAAATATTTGATATGGCTAATGTCAATTATCCCTCTACCCCCAGTGGCGATCCTACTCAGCAGAGTTCAAGAGCCTGCGTGAGTCTGTCCTGGAGGAGCTGAAGCACAACATTGACTCCCTACAGCCATCGACCAGTGCACACCCTTGTCCATCCCTATTCCCAAAGCGTGCCCCATTCATCCAGCCCACCCCTAAGGCTTGCATATAAATCGTGCACTTGTTCAAAGGAGTAAGGGATTCACAGGTCCATCATGATTAATGGCTCCACCCACCCCGGGGTCAGTGTACAGGGTGTGGCTCAGGGCAGCATCTCACATTCATCCTCTCTTCTGCTCCTCTGCTTCATCCAGGCAGCACTAAACATGGAGGACTTCAACAGTGCTGCCAAGGACATATTCCAAGCAACAAATCTGTATGAGATCCTGGGAGTGTCCATCCTCTCCAGAAGCCATACCAGTAAGTGGTCATCCTCTAGTTCTAACTAGAATATTGTCACCAGTAGCTAACTTATTAGGTAAAAATGTGAAAATATTTGAATATATTTCAGTTAACCAACACCGAAAGAAACTGGCACGGGCCTTCCACCCAGACAAAGGAGGGTCAACTCTTGCCATGAAGGTGCTGAATCAGGCTTGCATTGTTTTGTCTTTTTTTTTTTTCCTCCCCCCAGCTGTCGCGTTACTTCCTCCTTCTTTACGTACGAAGAACAAGAATTATTGTTTGTTCATTCCCTCCCCCTTCAGCTGCTACCACTCGGCGCGGTGTAGTGTATTAAACTATCCCCTCACACAAAGGGCAGAAGTACATAGACAGTACTTGTACGTGAATACCAAGCAAGGTCACCACGGACCAATTAGCATCAGCCATTCATGACAATCAGATGACGAGTGTTCAGTCGGTTGACCTCTACATGTATTCACTGAATCTGTCGAGGTAAGCTCATCGGGGGAACCAAGTAGTATTCTGTAGCGGTCATATTGACATAATATTTAATCATAGAATAAAAAATGGAGGGGAATAATGTTGTTACAAACCACTGGGGAGTATCCTGCCAGACGCATCATAAGGCTTACTGGTTGTTTCCTCGTTGTGAGAACCGTAAAACAAGCAGTAGGTTTAACTACCAAACAACCTACAACCTTAAAATAGCATAAAGTGGCAATTTTTCCACGTTTTCTCAACGCACAGGAACCACAAACCATGCACGATGTGGCTGCACATGAGTCTACTTTTACATACTTGATATAGCGTTCAAATCTTGATTTTTCAACTTAAATGAAGTAAAATAGGTAAAATTTTACACTTCATCTTTTTTCAATTTTTTGGAGACACAGACTCTGTATGCATATGCGCTTGGCACACCAAACTTGATATATTACTTGATTTATTAGTAGTCCGATTCACGGATTTTGATTGGTTATAGTTATCAGTGAACAGCTGTCAACGACAGTCAGTTCGAATTCACGCTTGGGCGTGAATGTAACTGCTAGGACAAAAAGTCAACCTTAGGCAGTTAAAATCAAAGTGATTTCAGACAAAGACATTAAAGTCCCTTTTTGTAATCAACAAAATTGATTGGATGTTGCTTGCTGGCTGTAAGTACGACTCACGCAGATTAGCCAATTGGCTAATTCAATGACTGGATAGCAAGTGCTTACCTTAGTCAGTGAAAAGCGTAAAGGTTTCTTTGTGCGGAATAATACAAGTATAAGTTTGATTTCTGATGCAACATTAGTGTATAATTAATGTTAACTTTTTAATTAATCATTTGTGTCAAAACAGTTGATTTTCACCACCTTTCAAAATTAGGTGGCATAGTTAGGATGAAGTTAGCACGTTCTGGAAGAGCTCCGCTCCAACTATGACATCTCAGGTTTTCTACTACCCACAATCTCAGTAGCTCCCTGATCCATATGTAACTGGCGATAGGGGTCGGGTGTTCCTGGGCAAATCGCAGTGAGCTGCTGAAAGAGCACTCGGAGTGGCTTGCTACACATGGGGCTGAGGCACGGAGGAGGGGCAAGAGGGCCAAGAAGGAGATGCCAAGGAGGGCAGAGAAGAAGGAGGAAGAGAGGGAGGCAGAAAAGAGGGCACAGAAGGAGGCAGAGAGGAAGGCAGAGAAGGAGGCAGAGAGGAGGGCAGAGAAGGAGGCAGAGAAGGAGGCACAGAGGAAGGCAGAGAAGGAGGCGGAGAAGGAGGCACAGATGAAGGCAGAGAAGGAGGCGGAGAAGAAGTCGGAAAAGGAGGCAGAGAAAGAAGAGCAAAGCTGGGGCCAGTCCTACCATGACGGCGGCATTGGGCGTGGGTACACCTACCCCGGCAAGCGTACTCAGATGCCAGGTTACCAATTCAGATCTGATACATCACCAGGA